>BQNB010049736.1:0-41893 GCA_026074375.1 Tanacetum coccineum
CCAGTTTTTCAAAGTCAATGAATCCTAGAGGTTGTGCCACGTATACCTCCTCATTGATAAAGCCGTTCAGGAATGCACTTTTTACATCCATTTGGAATAGCTTAAAGTCCAAAGCACAAGCATAAGCTAATAGTATCCTAATTGAATCAAGTCTAGCAACTGGGGCATAAGTTTCATCATAATCGATGCCCTCTTGTTGATTATAGCCTTGAGCGACTAACCTATCTTTATATTAAGAAATAATACCGTTCTCGTCTAACTTATTTCTAAACACCCACTTAGTTCCTATGATTTTCATATTCTTAGGTTGTAGAACTAACTCCCAAACATCGTTAGTAACGAATTGATTTAATTCTTCTTGCATAGCGACTATCCAACTTTCATCTCCTAAGGCTTCATTCACATTCTTAGGTTCTATAGTTGATATAAAGCAAAAGAAGTTACTTTGGTTTTGGGCTTATGATCTAAGGTTTATTTGGTTAAGGTTTCCTATGACATTTTCCAATGGATGATTCCTAGATTCCTTAATATTGACTATTTTGTCAATCTCTAAAGTTTCATCCTCAATGTCATTTTCTAGGTTTTTCTTTTCGGTAACCTTAATTGCTTCTTCTTCATCTAAGTCATCATCCACCAAGGGTGATGTCTTAGAGGGTGGAGGAGTTTCATCGAATGTCACGTTGAGTGATTCTTTGACTTTCCTAGTATGTTTGTTAAGGATGATGTAGGCTTTACTATTTTGCGAGTAACCTAAAAAGATACCTTCGTATGACTTTGGGTCAAACTTTGTAAGGTAGTCTTTAGTGTTTAAAATGAAGCACTTGCTTCCAAACACTCTAAAGTAATCTAGAGTAGGTTTCCTACCTTTTAAGAGTTCGTAAGGTGTTTTTCCTAAGATGGCTCTAATTAGGATTCGGTTGAGAATGTATGTTGAAGTGTCTACTGCGTTACACCAAAACTTTTGTGGTAACGATTGCTCATTCAACATAGTTTTACTCATTTCTTGAAGTGTCCTATTTTTCCTTTTGACCACGCTATTTGATTGAAGAGTGCATGGAGCCGAGAAGTTATGTGTAATACCATTGGCATTACAAAATTCTCCAAATTGCACCTCATTATCAAATTCCCTACCGTGGTCGGTTCTTATTGACACTATTGTACATCCTAATTGGTTTTGAATTTTCTTACTAAATATTTTGAATTGATCGAAAGCTTCGGTTTTGTCCTTAAGGAATCTAGTCCAAGTATACCTAGAGTAGTCATCTACTATGACTAAGGTGTAGCGGTTTCCTCCATAACTCCGTACGGGACCGAAGAGATCTCCATTTGAGGAGTTCTAAGCATCTAGTCCGTGGAGACTATATTCTTAGATGTGGACTAGCGTGATCTTGGATTTCCAATTTTAAAGCAATCACATGAGGTTGATCAAACTTAAGCTTCGGTAAGTTTCTAACTAAGTCCTTAGATCGCTATCGATGGAATAAGACGCATATATACGTGCCCCCCCCCCCCCATAAATCTCTATGCCCAACGTGGAATTTTCATCAATCGTCTGCTAGACAAATTTGGTCTTTTAGCTATTTACCATAATTTTCATTCACATATAAGTTTCTTCCTAATACCTCTACCTATAACCATACCTTCCTTAGTGATTTTCACTATCTTGTTTAGAAGATAGTTACTCTACATACTTTTTATTACATATTTGTATTTACTAGAAAGTTAAATCTTAAAGTTATCTACATGTTTCCATTATCTATTTGAGAGAGTCATTTCAAAATGTACCGTTGCCAATGATGTTATCGCGGGAGATTGCTACCAAAATCTAACAATTACCTCCGTTGTATCCTTGCGCTTGAGACGAGCTTTCGGTTTACGTCGTGTGTTTGGAGCATTCTTATCCTTTATCACTATAGGGTTCCAAGTCGACTCCAAGGCATATCTATTTATATAAGGTAATACCTCAAACATTTGGTCCCCAATATCTCATGGGTCTAAAGTTGTTAGTGCTAAAGATCCTTTGCATTTAATGCAATTGGTTGGGATGTGGGAATAGAAGATACATTTCCCATGGCATGTAACTTTGACGTTGGAAATTGTTCCAAGGTACGAGGTTTATTTGTCGACCAATGTTTCTTTTTGGTTGTGGTGTCTTAGGACGAGGATAATTATTGACGCCTTTTCTAGGTGGTGGATTTTTAATCTAAAATTAGGTTTTGAAAATCTAACTCCATGTTTTGACAATGGCTTATAAAATTGTTTAACTTCATTATCACTAGCAACGGGAACTTTGACATTGTTTACTATTATGTGTTTTGGTCTAGGACCCAAAATAGATTTTAAAAAAGACACACATTTCTTAGATCCAGGCGTAGCTACTGGCGGCGGTCCCATAATTGCTTTGGGGGCCGCCTGCATACTAAGGGGGCCGCCCATATTTATAGGACCTCCATCAAAAGACGCCTTTTTCTAAGCTTTTACAAATTTTATTTCCTTAGTTCCACTAGATGATTCTTTAAATGAATTAAACCCTAAACCTAACTTATCACCGGAGGGTTTTTGATTATTTAACATTTCATTTAAGCAATGTGTGCTCTTTTCAAACTTTGTTAGTTTAAGCGCTTCCTCTTTAAGCTTTTCATTTTCACTTTTAAGCAAATGACATTTTACACATTTGAGATCAACTCCCTTGTTTTTCTCGAGTGTAGACACTTTTTCCTTTATGTTAGGAATAGATTTGCATCATTTTATTTCATTTTATCAACTTTTTCGCAAAACATTTGACACCCGACAAATAATTTGTTTCAAAATAAATGTTCATTTTAGCCGATCCAATATAGTTAGTCATAGCTCGTAGTAAGTCAAATATGTAATGTTAGTAAGCTAACCGGGCCAAATTCACATGGAAAGCCCATTACCAAGCCCATGGCCGGTTATAGCTTAGAGTATTTATACCTTCTCCACACATGGAGAGAGTGTTGGTTGTTTATTTTCACACACACACACACACACTTAATCTAATATTCTCTTTTTTGTTTCTCTCTAAGTGTTCATCCAACCACCTCTTTCTCTCTCTAAAACTCTAAATGAATCCTTCCTCTATATGTGTTAAGATATTCTATAATTGGTATCAAGAGCCATGGGGTGTTTGTGAAGGTTTTGTGTGTGTTTTTCTACTCTTTTTGCTTGTTATTTTGGTTCGATCCTTTCAAAAAGTTTTCACTTTTTGAGGATTTAAAAACATAAGCTTGTACTTTTTCTTTATTGATTATTTAGGCTAGAAAGACAAGAAATCTCTTGAAAACCATTCAAAATTTCGTCTGTTTGTGTCTTTTTGGTTAGAAAAAGGGTTTTGTACCAAGAATCTTGATTTCAAAATTTTCTTGTCAAAAACGTTAAACTTTGTGTTTTTAAGGTTCTAATAGTCTTAGATAGGTAAGAAGTACAAGAAAAATTGGGTAAAAACGTCAAAAAGTGAGTATGTTTATGATTTTTGGTTTTTGAGCTTCGAAGTGTATTGGGCGAATTATACGTTTTTTCTCTTCAGGCGATTTATACGCGTTTATGAAGGCGAAGTATAAGTTTAAATTCCAAAGGCGATTTATACGCATCTGTGAAGGCAAATTATATGATTACTTTTCAAAAGCGATTTATACGTGAATTCTCTAAAGGCGATTTATACGTACTTTTGTTATGGCGAATTATACGTATATTATGTTAAGGCAATTTATACAAGTTTCTTTCCTCGGGCGATTTATACATCATTACTTCAGGCGATTTATACCGCATCTCTAAAGGCAATTTATACATTTTCTTTTTGAGCGATTTATTACACTAATTTGCTTGGGGTGATTTTATCCGGTTTACTTGGAGAACTATACACTTTCATTAGGAGAATTATACGGTTGTTCTTTGATTTGTAAAATCCCGTGAAAACTTGATTTCCCAGTTTTATCAAGAATTGTAAAATCCTATGTATTCTGACAGACTCAACTTCATTAATTAAACCTCACTTTAACACAATAACCTCCAATCACTATACTGATGTCTTTAGCTTATCCAATATAATGGATTCAATTATTCCACTTGGACAAAAAATTACTTTGCAAACATCGTCCACCTATGTTGGACAAGGACTTGTATGATTCATGGAAAATTCGAATGGAACTTTACATAAAAATAAAGAGCACGGAAGAATGATACTTGATCAGGATAAATGGTCTACTCATTTGGCCATATTGTGAAGTGGAATAGAAGTGACAGACAAAAGAATATGATAAAATTATCATTAATTATATGCTACTGAGAAAATTCAGCTGATTGTGATATGAAAGCTACCATATCCTTCTTTATGGTTCTACTAGCTGATATCTATTCACTTGTAAATCATCACAGAGTTGCCAAAGATTTATGGGAGAGAGTTTAATTACTGATGCAAGGTACCTCTTTGACTAAGCAGGAAAGAGAGTGTAAACTATATGATGCAATTGTTAAGTTTACTCACATCAAGAGGGAATGACTTCATAAGTATTACTTGAGATTTCACTCAGCTGATTAATGACATGAACATTTACAACATGGAAATGGAGCAATTTCAAGTTAATACCAAGTTCTTAAACAGTCTTCCACCTGAATGGAGTAAGTTTGTGACTGATGTCAAGCTCGTAAAGGATTTGCATACTACCAACTTTGATCATCTTCATGCATATCTTGAACAACACGAAATCTATGCAAATGAAGTTCGTCTTCTGCGTGAACGTAATCAAGATCCACTTGCATTTGTTGCAAATCAGCAGATGACACCACCTCACTTCAACACTTATCAGTCTTCACATTACTCATCTACTTATCCATCACAATCTCAATTCAATCATTCATCAGTTCAACCATCATATCCATATCAGTCTCAAATGAATCATCAAACCTTATCTGTTCTACAAATTGCTTATCAATCACCTCAAGTTTCTACACAACCGATGACTGAGTCACCTCTTGTGGACTCAGGTTTTGTTGTTCCTGTATTCTCTCTAAGAGATGATCCAATTGCTTGTCTTAACAAGGCAATGGCTTTTCTAACAGTTGTAGCTTCCTCAAGGTTCCCCTCAACTAATAATCAACTTAGAACTTCATTGAATCCAAGAAACCATGCCACTATTCAAGATGGCAGGGTCACGGTGCAACAAGTTCAGGGGAGACAAGGTCAAAGTTATTCTGGTACTGGTTATAAGAGTTATGCTACTAGTTCTAGGGGAAACAATACAAGTAGACAGGCAAGGGTTGTTAAATGCTACAAGTGTCAATGTGAAGGACATATTGCTAGGCAATGCACTCAGCCTAAACGACCAAGGAATGCAGCATGGTATATGTAACACCCCCAAATTGGGTCGCAGCGGAATATGGGTCCGGGGCGTGTTACTTCATGAATCAACAACACAAGAGATAGCGGTATACCTAAGAGACCAGGAATACAGCATGTTATAAAATAAAGGCAATGTTAGCTGAAGCTCAGGAGCTGGACAAATTTGGATGAAGTAGCAACTCGCATTTCTTGGCAGATCCAGGGATTCCAGAGGTAAAGTTGTTCAGCAATCATTCAAACAATGCTGCTTTTCAGACTGAGAGAATTCTTGATACTTATGTCTACTGTATATATCTTCGAATGCAAAAGAGGTTCTCATCGGCCAATCATTCCAACAGTGTTTTGACGTTATCCTCAGAAGGTCCCTCATTCTGAAACATATCTTAAAGCGATTAGAGAAAATCAAAGAATGCATCGCAAGGCTAGATTTTTGAACAAACACCAGCTGTGGATTTTACAGATAATGAGATACATAGTGATAGCAATATCATTTCGTACTCTTAATATTTTCAAGAAACACATCAGGCAAATGTTCAAGATACTCATTTACAGGCACAACAAGATTTAATGATTTTATCTGTGATAGAACAAATGTCGAAATAAATGATTAATCATGTAAATAATTGGGAAAAGGCTAATAAGGAACAGAATAATGAATCAGTAACCGCTGAGCTAGAGAGATAAAGAACGAGTCAAAACGTTTGAACAACGTCTTAATATTTATTTAAGCAGTCGTGAAAAAATGATTGATTCTCAAATGGATGATATGATTAAAGAGAAGCTTGCACTAAAAGAACAAGTTGACTCACTTGAGTAAAATCTTTCTAAACAAATCAAAGAAAAGGAATGTTTATTGCAAATATTCAATGTTTTCAAAAGTAAATCCAAAGAAAAGAAAGATAAATATATGGAAAATAAAATTGATTTGGAAAAGAAGATAAAGGAACTTGATAATATTATTTTTAAAGTGGGCCAATCTGCTCAAACAATGCACATGTTAACTAAGCCATAAGCCTTCTATGATAATATACACAAACAAGCTCTAGGTTATCAAAATCCGTTTTATCTTAGGAAAGCTCAGCGAATTAAACCAACCTTGTACGATGGTATTGTTATTTCTGATAAACATGTTGCTATGCCTGTGATTGATGATGAGGTAACATTGATTTTAGAAGAAAAGAGTCGATCAAAAATGTCTGAAAAAGGAAAGGATCCAGAGGTTATTAAGAAAAATATTTCTCATAAACCTATTGATTGCGAAAAATTAAATAGACTATATGAAGATTTTGGAAAACGTTTTACTCCATATAAAGAAATGGATGCTAAACAAGCTTTCTGGTCTAGTATATCCAATCCTACTATTGAATCTTCTAATCCACCACCTGTCTAAGTGGAAGTTCCTAGTGAACTACCTAAGGTGAGTTTGGTGAATGCAAGCCTTAAAAAGCTTAAATTCCACCTCGCCCGGTTTAACTCTGTGGTGAAGAAGAGGACAACACATGATACTTGTACATAAGGTAAATGGGGGTTTAAACATACAAAAGTTGTTTTTAACAATGAAATTATTCCATTTCTAACATCTTTAAAAGACATCTTTAATGTGTTTGATAGAGATTTTCTAAATGAAATAATGGAAGTACATATAGTTTTTGACCAAATGGATGCTGTTGTTCAACAGTTTCAGTTGACAAACAATGTTTGGAAATTGCTAAGAAAGAATTATTGTGATGAATTCTATGTCTTTGATTAGTGAATTTGTGATCATGGAAAGAAAGCGAAATGAATCTTGTGATAAGTGTTTTAATCTTGATGCCGAGCTTTTGAAATCACAAAATGCGTTTAATGATCTTTTGAAAAGATACTCACAACTTGAAAGACATTTTATTTCTCTTGAGTCGTCAATACAACTTAATCAAACAATTTTTCAAAAAGATGAATCTTGTGATAATCAAATATCTTCTTTATAATTAATCATGTGATAATCAGAAAAAGATTTTAAAGGGTGAACAATTAAAGGGGAGTTAATCAATTTTAACTTAATCGGGCTTTATTTGTTATGTGTTTAATTCTTTAAGGGTATTATTGCAAAATATGAGACTTTTTCTTGATAACTATAACTTAGGGACTAGTTTTGCCATTTGTGAAACTAAAATTTTCCTTAGGAAAAGTTTAATAGAACATTAGAAGTCTTATTAAACCTCAGGGGGGCATTTATGCAAAAACCTAAAAAGATTTAAACATAAACACCCCCTTCGTCCTTTTCATTCACACGACACACACAAAAAACCCTTAATCCACCATTGTTGATTTTTTTTCATGACCAAGAACTCGTACAACCTTCGTTTAATCAAGAGGTATTCATGTTGTAATGCTTAAACACTTATATATCTGACCTAAACGTGGGAATTTGCTCGAAAACCCTAAAATTCGACCTAACTTTTGTCACCTTAAAAAGTGAATGAAATGTTAAATTGATTGAGGGGTTTTAGTCTTATAGGGGTCTAGATATTGCATCTATAACAATTTTTAATATGGTAAACGTATTCATACATTTTTAGTTGCTTCTTGTTGTCGATCTTATGTAAAATGGGCAAGAACTTGAAAAAGTTCATGGGTTTGGGTGTCAAACTGCTTAAATGATTATTTGTGTGTATTTTAGTGTTATTAAACATGATTGTATGTTAAAATCCTGAATGTATTGGGTTTACGAGTGTATGAGAGTCGAATGAGTCAAAAGGTAAGATATTGGTGGTTAATTCTTAGAATTAATGTGTTAAAATGTTTCCTAGATGCTATGTGTTCATTCTAAGATGCATTGTGATGCTTGAAAAGGTGTAAATTGTTGGTGTAAAAATTTGCACAAGCAAACTATACACATAAATTTTAACAACATGCGAACTATACATTGGCATAACACAGGCGAACTATACATTGGTATTAACACAGGCGAATTATGCAAATTTCCATAGGCGAACTATACATTCTTTAACACAGGCAAACTATACACATGAATTTAACTCAGGCAAACTATACATAGGATTAACATAGGCAAACAATACACATAGGATTAACACAGGTGAGTTATACGCATATACTAGGCGATCTATACATGATTTTTTTCTAGAAGAACTAATCTTGTTATCTTGGTGATCTAATCTTATAACTAAATCTAAGTAGAATTAAACCTTAACTTATCACTTAGTGATTAATTTAGGTCTAGTTTTTCCTTAGAAATCTTTAGTGTTTGCCTTAATTTCCATAAATTGTCTATAGTTAGTGTGTTGTTTGATCATGTGTTTCTCCTTGTCTCATGTGTGATAATGTTGTGCCTAGTATCTGTGTGCATATCTCCCTGTGTAAATCAGTCTTGCCTTGTCTTTCAGTGATATATATATTTGCTTGTATATGAACTGTATGTGACAAATCTTAGCAGAATCATGTCTTCCATTACTGCTCAACAAACCAAACTTGATCTGGAACTTGTTCCAAAGGAGAAAAGACTTGACATTGGTAAATGCAATGGAAGACCAAAGAGAGCCCACATTTGAAGTTGTTCTGGATGCTCTGGCTCTCACTTTATGCTACTCAGCCTTTCTCATCACTACAAATGTTCCAGAAGTCTACATGCATCGATTCTGAGATTCTGTTTACAAGCATGACACTTTCTACAGATTCAAAATAGACAAAAGGAAGAGATTCAGACTCAATCTGGAAGTCTTCAGAGACATCTTCAAGATCTGCCCTAGAGTACATGTCAAGACTTTGATGCACTTTCTACTAATGAAGAAATTATGTCTTTCTTAAGAGATATTGGTCACATTGGGAAAATCCATTCACTCAATGATGTTGTTGTTAATCAGATGCATCAACCCTAGAGAATTTTTGCTGCTCTTATTAATAGAAGTTTATCTAGCAAGACAACTAGTCTTGACAAGCTTTGTCTCTCCTGAGCATAAATCCTTTGGGGTATGTACCATCAGAAGAATGTGGACTATGTTAAACTACTTTGGGAATACTTCATTTACCAAATTGACAACAAATCCTACAAAAAGCAAGAGAAGATGTACAACCCTCGATTCACCAAAGTTATCATTCACTACTTCCTTACTCAAGACAAAACACTCTCCTGGAGAAACAAGATTGGGATGCACACCTCCAAGGATGACTATCTAACAAACACTTTAAGATTTGTCTCTACAAAAGAAGAAACTCAAATCTATGGTGCTATACTTCTTGAATCTTTGACTAGTCCTGAGATGAAGGAAACCAAAGCTTACAAGACTTATCTTGGTTTTGCTAAAGGAGCTACACCTCCTAAAAAGGAATGAAAGTTCAAGAAACCAGCCTCTCCTAAGCTCACTACTGTCCCAGTTTCAACTAAAGAACCTACGAGAAAGTCAAAGAGAGTAAAGAGACCTGCAAAGAAGTCTAATAAGGCTCCAGCAAGAGGTGTTGTTATTTAAGAAACTCCTGAGATGCCATGTCTAAGAAGAAAGAAAAGGTGGATGTTACTTGAGGTAAAGGAATTGAGCTGCTATCTGATGTGGCATTAACTGAAGAAGCTGAGTATGAAAAAGTTTGAAGGAAGAGTATGAGGGACTTTCACAAGACTCATCTAAGTGGTTCTGGTGCTGTAAAGATCATACCTTTGGTTACAAGTGAAGGAACTAGTGTTATACTAGGGGTTCCCGATGTGACTGAAGAAGAATCATCTAAAAGTGAAGCTGAATCTTGGGGAAATAATGAAGACGATAGCAACAATGAACAAGACTCAAGTGGTAAAAAGAGTGATCAAAAGAATGACAATGATGATAACAAAACCCAATCAGACAATGAAAATGAATCAGATTCCGAACATGAAACTGATGAGAATGAATCGGGCTTAGAGTCTGATCCAGAAGAAAATGAAGAAGATGAAGATGATGAAGAAGAAGTAAAGGACAACATTGTTAAAACCCTGTCCAACAATTCTGATAATGAAGATGAAACAAAGATTGCTGATAAAGCAGAAGGTGATGAAGATGAAGAGATGGATTACACTACCAGTCAGCTATACGATGATGTGGATATAAGGCTGAACAAACCAGCTGAGACTGATAAAGGGTTTGTTCAAGATGAGGGTACCGATGCTGCAATGACTAACGTTCAACAAGGGAATGAAAATCCAGAGATTGTACAAGTCATAGAAGATGCTCATGTGACACTTTCTACTATTCCACAGAAGTTTGAAGTCCTAGTTACTAGCTCTTCTCACTCATCTGACTTGGCAGCTAAATTCTTAAACTTTTCAGATATTCCCCATACGGATGCAGAAATTGTTTCTCCAATGGATGTTCACGTCCATCATGAAGTACCAAGCCAGCATACACTAACACTCCTTACAGTACCTATCTCGGTTATCTCTGATTCTTCACCAGTATTCTCCATCATCATCCCACAATCATTACCATCCTTCACTCCTCCACCACAACAATCAACATCCACACCACCACCAATAACTGAAGCTATAAATCCTCCATCCATACTTTCTGATTTCGCATCAGTCTTCTAATTCAACAACAAAGTCACAACATTAGAAAGAGAAGTTAATGAGCTCAAAAAGGATCATCTCCACACTCAAGTGACAACTTTAGTTGATGATAATCTAGATACAAGACTGGGTGAAACCATAGATGAATTTATTAACTTCCTTTTGGCGTCACTCACTACAAGGATCACAGAGCAAGTCAAGAATCAACTGCCACTGATTCTGCCAGAGGAAGTGTCTAACTTTGCCCCCCTGTTGATCCAAAAGATGGTTCAAGAGTCAGTTGAAGATGCTATTCTAGCCAAGGAGTCTTCCCAACCACAATCGTCATATGAGGCTGCTGCAACACTTATAGAATTTGAGTTGAAGAAGATTCTTATCGATAAAATGGATAAAAGTAAATCTTTTCTGGCAGCTCCCGAACATAGAGAATGCTATGAAGGATTGAAAAAATCATATGATCTTGACAAGACTATCTTCTCTACTTATGGTAAAGTGTATTCATTGAAGAGAAGCCGAAAAGACAAAAATGAAGACCCTTCCGCTGGATCAGACCGAAGTTTGAAGAAGAAGACTAGCAAGGATGCAGAACCAACAAAAGGTCCTAAAGCTAAATAATCACAGTCTGGCTCATCTAAAGGCACCAAGTCTCAATCAAAATCTTTTGGAAAGTCTGTTCAATCAGAGGAATCAGAGTTTGTGGTTGCAGATAAGGACATGCCATAAGATCAAAAGGAGAACCTGGGTAATGATGATGTAGAACCCAAGGAGAAGGTTGTATCTAAACATGATTGGTTCACCAAACCTACACAACCTTAAGAACCTACTGATCCTGATTGGAATGTTGACAAGACTCCACAACAAGGACAAAATTAAAGCTGGTTAATGACTCTTGCATCATCTACTGATAAACCGTCAAAGACCTTTGATGAATTGATGAGCACTCCAATAAACTTCTCTGCATTCATCATGAATGGCCTGAAAATCAACAATCTTATTTAACAAAAACACTGTTAAGACTAGCGTTCAGACTTCTCAAAGGCATACGTTCCAGTTATGCTGAGTTGGAATATGATTTTGAAGAATGTTACAAGGCTCTTTTAGAAAAACTTGATTAGGAAAATCCAGAAGTCAGTGACTATCCATTTGATCTTACCAAACCCCTACCTTTAGTTATGAGTAGAAATCGTCAAAAAGTACATGTTGATTACTTTTTCAACAACGATCTTAAGTATCTGCAAGGAGGTATTTCGACTATGACCTACACGAATTCTCTCACAAAGACAAAGGCTGGTCAATATGATCTTCTAGGCATTGAAGACATGGTTCTAAATATATGGGTTCCTGTTAAAGTTGCCTATGATAAACATGCATTATAAGGAATCTCACATTGAAGAGAACAACGTAAGTCCTTCTATGGGTATGCACGAGGCCTGCAATTTACACATGATTTATATTCTAAGAAATGTATTATGGCGGTAACTCAGGTCGAGGTAATGAGGAAACATGGGTATAGGTATCTGAAAGACATTGTTGTAAGAAGAGCCGATAATGACCTTTATAGATTCAAAGAAGGAATCTTTCCACGTCTTCGTATCAATGACAATGAAGACATGCTTCTCCTTGTTGTTCAGAATAGGCTTACAAATCTCTCGGGCGATGACGTTTCCAACTTCGCAATAGCATTAAGAATGTTTACCAGAAGCTTGGTTATTCAGAAGCGAGTCGAAGATCTTCAACTCGGAGTCAAAAGTTACCAGAAGAAGATCAACATCACCAAGCCACAAACTACCATATCCGGCATTAGGAAAAGAGACCCGTAAACTCCATACCAAGACCCTCAAGGATTTGTTTATGTCAAAAATAATAGGAGAAACAGGTTGATGTGATCATATAAACTTTACAAGTTCAGTGATAAGACATTAACTAGGCTTTGAACTTCGTTGTATGACATAACAAAGAATATACAAATAAGGTACCTACCAATGAGAAGATGGAGTACATTGGAGAAGAAAAGAGCTAATATCATGATCAAGGCGATTGACAAGCAATTGAAATAAAGAAGGTTGATGAGGAGTCTCGAAAAGTTTGTTGGTGGACGGCACTACGGAACTGACCTCCGGCTACTTCAACGAACAATATGACTTTGTCATATTGTGTTCGTCATCATAAGGTCATTTCGTATATTTTATAAACTTGTGAATATGTATATATGTAGTGTAGACTTAAAAGTAGGCATATATAGTGTTTGAATATGAATTTTCAAGAATTTCTTAGTAAATTCAAAAATTTTCAAATTAACATACTCAAACACCATAGAATTCCCTCATAATTTGAGGCGGAGCATTAAGATGTTCCAATTATTAGCTTGTTAATAATTGGACATTTTTCCCCGAAACCATGAATATTTGAATCAATTGATATCCAAAATATCAAGAGATTTGACATTTTTGATAAGGGGAGAAAATGTGATTAAAATATATGGCTAATAATGTGATTTTTATGATCTCAAGTGTACGCTTTCTCATATATGTGCTAAACTCTTTCGATTAAATGATGCACATATGAAGGGGGAGCAAATGGTTAACTGATGGCAGAAATATGGAAGTACTAAAGGAGTAAAGTGAGATTAAGGGAAAGTGCCGACTGAGATAGAGCTATTACTGGAACAAATCCAACAAGGTACTAGTTATGAAGTCTCGGTAAGCACTGAAGGGGTTGAAGAATTAAAAGGAAAAGTTAAGATGAAGGGTGAAAAGAAAGAAGCCCTCCTTATACTTAGGCAAAAACCGGGTCAATACATATGTTGTCTAGAATTACAAAGATTATTGCTAACATTGAAGTCTGACATCATGGACCCAGTGATGCAATGCACAACCCTCCTTAGCCACTCAGAATCTCTTAAAAGATTTATGTTTCATTTCTTACATAGATTACACGTATTTCTATCAACTTTCTCACTCCGAGTTAGTCGGTATTGAAAAGGTGGAAGTCTGCTCCAGCCTCGGATCACTAAAACCAAAATGCACTATTGAGTCTAGAGCCAAAAGAGATCATCCATAAATCTCATTAGGACACTTGCCAAAATTATGCTTGCTAATTCACACAATGGGAACAACAAGAAATATATTAAGAGTCCTGCGCATTATCCTTGTGATTTTGCCAGAACATCCGAGTGATACTTAAGTATTCACAGTAAAGATGGAAATCCTGCTTGAGCCAACATCAAACAAGCTCTTGGTAGGTGACTTGTGAGATCCTATACGAATCGAACTTGTGATACTGTGTTGGGATTCTTGATTTGATGAGACAAAATGAATAAAAGAATGAAACAAAAGGATCAAAGTCATCATTATAAAACTCTACAAGCTGGTGGAGAAATATGAAGATTTGGTCAAATATTCTACAGGATAATTAGGAAACATATTAATGTGGTTTAATATAATTTAAATAGTTTCCTTATCTATTGATTTACTTCCTTTGTAAGTCATGATCTCTCCCTATATAAAGAGATCATAGACATAGGTTTTACATGTCCATCCATAGAAACATCGACTGATCAGAGTCGAGTAGAAAAGGCGTGTGTGTGTACATCGTAGTTAGTTATCAAGATAGCATAGTCAACTGTTTAAGTCGAATAGTACACCATAGTTAGTTGGTGTAGCTCTAAGTTATAGTTGGGGTAATAGGGAAATCATTCAATGAAAAACCTTATTCATAACTTTGATTGTGTTCTTTATTATTCCGCTGCGTGTTATGAATCATTGTTATTATATCTTAGATGGGCTAATCATCTTAACACAAGTACTAAGAAGAACAATGAAGAACTAAATAATAACTTCTATTAATCTGCTTTGAATGATTACAGATTACTAACTAATGAGATATGATTTTTGCTATGAGATATCTTGAGGTCCTGTGTCTAACTATGCCAATAGGAATCCTTTTATAGAACAAGGATAAACCCTAACAGGCTTACAAAACGCGTACATATCTTTTCCTAAAATATCTCATACATATTTCTTAAACGGTACTAACTATTTTGTACTATCGGTACTAACTAACTGATCAGTACTTAACATTTTGTACTATCAGTACTAACTATAACTATCAGTACTAACTATTTGTACTGTCAGTACTAAGTTAGGAAAACATAAATCCTAACAGATTAAGAGCATCTTGCTCTTAGCAATACCTGATGAGTACCTCCTCAAGTTCCACAATGTTCCTGACGCTAAATCTTTGTGGGCTGCAATAAAATCTAGATTTGGAGGTAATGCGAAATCCAAAAAGATGCAAAAGAATGTTCTGAAACATCAGTTTGAAAATTTTGTTACTGCATCTAATGAAACTTTAGATAAGGCTTATGATAGATTTCAGAAACTCATAAGTCAAGTGGAAATTCATGAAGCCTATGTATCAAAGGAAGACATTAATCATAAGTTTTTAAGAAGTCTTCCTCCTTCATGGAGTCAAATAGCACTGATCATGAGAAATAAACCAGATATTGATGAGATTGATATTGATGACCTTTACAACAATCTTAGGGTGTATGAAGATGAATTGAAAAGGTCTTCAGGTTCCAACTCTGCTTCTCAGAATTTGGCTTTTCTTTCCTCTGAGAATACTAACAGTACTAATGAAGTTAGTACTGCCAGTGGAGATTTTGGGGTTAGTACTGCTGGTGGAATTAATCAAGTTCCATCTACTCCAAGTGCTCATGATATAGCTTACTCCTTTCTTGCACAACCAACAACCAGTCCTCAACTTGAGAATGAGGATTTTTAGCAGATGGATGGAGATGACTTAGAGGAATTGGATCTTCGATGGCAGGTGGCTATGTTGACTGTCAGAGTAAAGAAGTTCATTTAGAGGACAGGAAGAAATATGGACTTCAAAGAAAAATGACCTGTTTCTCTTGATAAGGATCGTACGAGCGGATCGATAGACGAGCGATCGAACGGAGCGATGATCGAGCGATCGAACGAGCGGATTATCGAACAGAGCGATCGAACGAGCGATCGATAACGATGCGATCGATAGAGCGGATCTTCTTTTTTTTTTTTTTTTTTTTTTTCTGAACGAGCGTTCGAACGAGCGGATCGGAACAAGCGATCGAACGAGCGATCAGAACGAGCGGGAACTTTTGATGCGAACGAGAATTTTTTTTTGTCCGAAAGAAATTTTTTTGTGTGACGAAAAGGTTTCAGTAAACAGCCATTATTTGATCCGTAACTCCGTTTTTGGCCCGTGACTCTCAATCGAAGAGAAAAAACGAGAGGAATCACGTTGTAACCACCCCTTGGCCGGTTAAGGATTTTTCGAGGGCCCCAAAAAGTTGTTTTTCTATGATTTTTTTCGCATTTTTTGTTTTTCTGGAATTTTGGACGAGGATTCCGGCATTAAATCATTCACGTTTTCTATTGGATTCCTGTAAAATCCCGTTAATCATTTATCAGGTTTTAATCATAGCTGTGTCAAATCCGGTGAAGTGAATTGCTTACAATAACCACAACTTCAATCACATTATCCACTTAAGATCCAACAAATACTTTCACACTTCATAATTCTTAACTATTACATTTCATCATGTCTGCTCCAGTTAACTTAACACATCTCACAGTTAGCAAATGCATATACAACTTTAATGGCAGCTGCGTTCAAAAGAGCTGTCACCGAGGCTTGGACAGGGAGATATTCTCAGTGGCATTCGGTTTTCTCGATACTTGACACTAAATCGAATGGTGATTAATTGTAAGGAGTGCATCTTTGACGGTCCATATTTTGCCTAACGAAGTTACTCATTGCAGTGTTGAAGCAGCAGAGAAAATTCTCCAGTAGGTGCACATGAGATGTAGAGACAAATACACACATGACAGCAGAGAACAAACTTTACTTTCAAGCTGAAAAAGGAAGATATTTTCTTGATTTGACTGGTATTGGGGATAAATTTACTCAACTGTTGTTGCATGTAACACTGCAAGGGAGTTGTGGACAGCCATTGGAAAGGCTACAACAAGGGGAATGTTTGATAGTACAAGATGTAAAGACCAATCTATTCTGGGAATTTGGGAAGTTTACTTCAAGAGATGGAGAATTCCATGGATGTCTATTACTCCGGTTTTACAAACTGATGTTTGAGTTGACAAGGAACAAGCTTGCAAGTTTCACCAATGCAAGTGAATGTTCAATTTATTTATCACTTCATACCAGATTCGGGTCAGTTTTAGTGTCAGTTGTAAAGCAGGGACAGGAATAGACACGGTCTCATTTCACAGCTGGTTTGACGTTACTGAAGCAGGTTTCAAAACGAAGTTAATGATTATCCGTTCTGGAGAGGATTGCCTGAAGTGCAATCCATTAGAACCTTCGTGCGGCTGCTCAACCAAAATTCAGATAATACTATAGGCTCCTGTACCTCAAAGATCGACATGCACCATCATACAAGCAATCTTCTTCACACGAACAATTGCGTCTACCAGACACAATAGGAAAAGAGATCGCCAAACAGTTACTCCTCAAATCTGAGTCAGTTTCTGTGGAAGTCGGCGATCCAGACAAGCTCGGAGGGATAAGGATATGCAGAAGAAATTGGCATCCTGCTATGTATTTTAAGGACGTGTACAAACTACTACCAACAACAACCTTAGAACTTCTTCAAACTCCACGAACAAGACTGAAGATACCACACCAAGGTATAACAACGACAGTCAGTCAAGGCAGTTTGGGAATCAGAGGACAGTGACAGTTGCTGGGGCTAGGGAAACAGTAGGCAGTCCGGTGCTTTAACTACAAAGGATTTGGACACTATGCCAGGGAATGCAGGAAGCCAAAGCGGGGTTAAAGAATACGAGTAGCACAAGGAAAAGATGTTGATGTGCAAACAAGCTGAGACAGGTGTTCCTCTACAAGCAAAACAAGCTGATTGGCTAGAAGACACGGATGAAGAGATTGATGAACAAGAATTGGAAGCACATTACAGTTACATGGCAAAAGATAAAGGAAGGTATCACCTGTGGAATCAAGTTCAATGATACCGCCGTTGGAACAGGTACAAAAACCATGATGAAATTGATGTGTTTGCAATGTGAGATGAATTTCGAGCAACCTGAATCATTACGACACATATGTTTTGGAGAAGGATGATAGCAATGTCATTCCTGATTCATCAAATATATGTACTAATGATATAGTTGATCAAAATGCGTCTGAATGTGTTGATGAGCGTGCTGCGCTTGCTAATTTAATTGCAAATTTAACTCTTGATAATGAGGAAAACAAACGTTTTAATGCAATTAAGAAAGCGAAGCTCATTGACTCAAGAACTGAAGGAGTGCAAAACTAACCTTGATGAGTCTAGTAGGGCTTATAGGGGAGGCTATAGCAGTCGGGTTTTTTTTTTTTTTTTTGGGGTAGTTCTATGGATTGCACTTCAGACCAAACAGACTGAGCTTGAGAAGTACACTGCCCTTAATGACCTAACAAGTGAGTATAAAATACTTCAATCAAAGTTAAATGAAACTCTAGGACTATTAGCTATTAAAGACATTGACATACAAAAGGGTTTAAAAACTAAAACCTATGAAATTTCAGTTGTCAATCAGAAATACGATGAGCTAGTCAAAAAGAGTCTGTTAACTAGGTCACAATTTGAAGGTCAACTCAAAGAGAAAACTAAGGTTATTTCCGATTTAAAGATTAAGGAAGGAAAAGTACATTGATCGTTGATTGAAATGGACAAACAAATAAGTTTTTTTAAATCGAATTCTTTATAAACGCTTACGTCAATTCAGGACCATCATGTTAGCACCAAATGCGCAACGTATCATGGTAGATCAACCTTTGCCTAATCCAATGTACCTCAGAAGCTCAATCTGATAAGCTGTTTGTATTGAGATCCATATGATACTTCTGATCCCTTGCAAACAGATTTGCCCAATGGGGAGAGACAGTGCTCTGAAAAGGAGAGTAGATCAAATTGGATAAAAGACACTGTGAAACCATTTAATTACAATATCAAAACAGTCTTTATGAAACTTCCAAACCAACCATCAAAGCCCAATCTTGATCAGTTGGATCGCGCTAAGAAGTTAGGAAGACAATGTCGAGAAAAACGTTTTGTTAGGCCAAAGCCAAACATTGCTTAAAAACGTTGGATTTTCTACCCATGTCTAAATGCATTAGTAAAAGTTGGACTACTTTATAACGAAATGACAAACAACTTCAATCAATTTAGAAACAATTGTCAAACAAATTGGTCTAATCATACTAAGGTTTAAAAGTTTCTTTTTTGGCATTTCTCCTTACCCAACTGCCAAGAGTATGGTAGTTTTTGATCAAAATTTATTAATGCCTCTTTCAGACAAAAACTATACTGTCAGTCATTGTTTATGTTCATGAACTCAAAAAGGAAATGATGACGATTAGGAGTACGTTAATTCCCTTGAAAAGAGCTTGACTAACTTGAATCAGAAAAGGCTGATTTTTCAAAATAATATGATCTAGCTTCTCGAAGGAGTGTGTGGTCTAGATGTACATGTTCATATTTGCATTCTCTGTCTGATTTAAATGCTAATACTGAATTGCAATGCTTATATCTCATAAGTCATAAGAATGTGAAGTTCTTGCATAAAAGCTTTCGAAACATACTGGATCTGTTAACAAGAGTCATAATAATTTGTTTAAAAAGTTTTGCTAAAACTAGAAAAACACTCAATTTCCTTGAACTTTCTTTACAACATTGTAAAGAAACAGATGAAAAACAAACCCAGTTTGCAAAGACAAATGTCAATTGTATTTCGAAAAGAACGTGAACAATATCATGAAATACAAGATTTGAAAGCTCAAATGCAAGACAAGAACATGGTGATAAATGAGTTAAAGAAACTCATTCTGGTAACAAAATGAAAGTATGTGGAAACTCGGTTTGATAAACCATCTGTTGTTCGACAACCAAATGCTCAACGGATTCCAAAACCATCAGTTTTAGAGAAACCGATCCTTTTTCAATTCTCCTGAAATGAGATGTTTCAAACGAAATCAGTCGGTTAATAAACTAATGTGTCGGATGGTTTATTTTAAAACAGTCATCAACAGGTTGCTCAGTATAGAAATCAAGCGGTTCGAAACACAAATGTGCTTAAGCCAGGAATGTATAGAATTGCCTATACCACAACCACAACTAGAACACCACAGTGCCTCTGCTTCTAGGAATAATAATCCTAACATGTCTAAATCTTCAGGAAGTAATTCACTTAATAGTGTTAGCAGAACCAACAGCTTAAGAGCTATCAAGTGAAAGAAAAGTCGTGCCAAACATTAGTTCAGTGTAGTTTACAAAGAGGAACTAGATGGACCATCATAGGATTTCTAGTTTTCTAGAAAACAAAGTCTGTAACTGAGTGTAATGACAGTTCATACTCCAGAACTTCGAATGCGTATGTGTTTGTGTAGGCTATGTGGTATAATGTGTGTTTAATTCTATTATGATGCTGATGTTTCTCGATACTTGAAAGACGTGGAATGCTAGAACTAAGAAGCCTAATGTTGTGCCTATTTCGTGCTAGTAAACCCAAGAGCAATGCGAACAAAATCTGTTGCAACATCCTCATAAGGTAAAACAGTTGCATCAGATACTACTATTTGAAATCCAAGGAGTTACTATATAGAAGTTGTATGAGGATAAAATCAGGAATGGAAATGGTGGATAGCTAAGAGATGTCCATCAGGTTAATACATGGACACAAATGCTCTTAGGACCAAATAAGATATTGATGGCCTAAAATCAAGGGAAAGATGATGTATCTCCAAATATTAGTCCCACATAGACATGTCTCTAGGATTACTATTGTTTTAAAAGATAATCAAACTTCTTAGGATCAATTTGTCAATATTCCATCGTCCTCTAATTCTCTTGCAGATTGTACAACTCATCCTATTCATTGTTGACTCTGGATGCACAAAGCACATGACGGGCAATCTCAAGCTTTTGTGTAATTTTGTGGAGAAATTTCTAGGTACTGTTCGTTTTGGAAATGATCAGTTGGCTCAATCTTGGTTATGGGATATGGATTCAAGGAAATGTCATGATCAAACGGGTCTATTAACCGTCGAAGGCCTCACTCACAACTTTTTCTCGGTTAGTCAAATTCTGTGATGCGGGGGGGGGGGGGGGTGATTTGAGGTTGCTATCAGGAAATCTACAATGTTTTGTAGAGATCGTCAGGGGAAACGATTTACTAACTGGTAGGTGTGGATCTGATCTTACAAAATAACTCTTCAAAAACACATTCATTCAACTCCAATTTGTTCATGGCTAAAACTTCCACCATCTCAAGCATGGTTATTGCATCGAGGCTTTCTATCTTGAACTTTCGATTACTCACCTTTCTCTAAAAGAAAGATGTTGTGACAGGCTTACCAAGTTGAAATATGTCAGGGGATCAAAACTTGGTTCAGTCTTGTGATATGAGTAAAAGCAAAAGAAGTTCATTCAAGACAAAAGCAGTTCATAGTTCCAAAGGAAGGCTAATTTGCTTACATGGACTTGTGTGGTCCAATGCGAGTTGCAAGCATTTATGGGATGATGTATTTCTGGGGATTGTTGATGGCTATTCAAGATATCTTGGACTCTTTTTTACATCCAAGGATGAATCACCAGAGTTCTCAAAGACTTTCTCAGGTGATCATCGCAATCTTCAAAGTCCAAGTTATTACGTTCGTACTGACAGAGGCACGAATTCTTGAACAAGACACTCCATGGGGGGGGGCCCTATCTTCATCGAGACAGGGCATTGAACATCAAATCATCCACTCCCTCAAACACCTGACAGAACGGCGTTGTCGAAAGACGTAAACCGTACTCTGGTGAAGGCTGCTCGATCAATCCTTTCAGCTTCAGAAGCTTCATTATCATTTTGGGCTGTAAGGCAGTTTGCACCGCATGCTATCACTCAGGTAACGATCAATCATCATATCCACTCTATGGAAAGACTGATATCACATCATCAATGGACAGGAAAACTTTCAAATATAACATCTACAAATCTTTGGTTGCACTTGCTAATAAACTAGAGATGGGGATATCTGGTTAGAGGAAAGAGAAAAGGGGATCCATGTGTCATGGAGGGATATTTCTACTCAGTCAAGGGAGATCGTGTTTACAACATGTGAACACGCTTGATAGTTGAGTCCATTCATATCAAGTTTGATGAAATCAAAGAAATGGTGTCTGATCACAACAGTTTAGACCTCGCACCTCAACGACAAGAGATGTCTGTTGAAAACGTCGCTTCAGGCCTCGTTACTCAAGGACAAAAGGCGTCAGATTATGACAACTCTGACCCGTGCCCCCAAGATAATGTTGTTCATACAGAAAAGAAGACAGTTTACGTCCATCAAGGTTTACGAATTTCGCTTCAGTTTTACTTGATGAATATTACAATCTAAACAACGGTCTCGCTGAGGAAAACAACAATGTTCAAAGCACGAATGAATCATTTAAAGAAAGATGAATTTATCAATCCTTTTTGTACACGGGTACAAGAAATTGGTGAGTCTTCCTCACGCAACATTGATAATACCGATGTGCATTCATTTCAACCACAAAGTCATGATTACCGATGGACCAGAGATCATCCATTAGAACAAGTTCGTGGAAATCCAACCATGCCAGTTCAAACAAGACGACAGCTTGCCACAGATCCTGAAATGTGTATGTTCGCGCTCACGGTGAGTATTGTTGAACCGAAGAACATTAAGGAGGCAATGGCTGATTCTGCATGGATCGAAGCAATGCAGGATGAACTTCATCAGTTCGACAGACTAAAAGTCTGGGAACTAGTCGACAAACCATTTGGCAAGATGATTATAAAGCTAAAGTGGTTATGGAAGAACAAGAAGGATGAAGATCAGACTGTAATTCGCAACAAAGCACGACTTGTAGCTAAAGGTTATGCTCAGGAAGAGGGTATTGATTTTGAAGAATCATTTGCTCCAGTTGCTCGCTTGGAAGCAGTTCGGATTTTTGTTGCCCACGCAGCACACAAGTCTTTTCCAATCTATCAGATGGACGTGAAAACGGCATTTCTTAATGGTCCACTGAAGGAGGAGGTTTATGTTGCTCAGCCAGAAGGGTTCGTTGATCCAGATCATCCAGAAAAAGTCTACCTTCTAAGGAAAGCTTTGTATGGATTAAAGCAAGCTCCAAGAGCCTGGTATGATGAACTATCAAACTTCCTGATGTCTAAAGGCTTTACTAAAGGTACAATTGACCTAACTTTATTCAAGATAAAATACGGGGAGGATATTCTACTAGTGCAAATTTACGTTGATGACATAATTTTTAGGTCTACAAACCCTAAATATTCAAAAAGATTTGAAAAGTTAATGCACAGTAGATTTGAAATGTCCTTAATGGGGGAGATGAAATTCTTTTTAGGACTTCAGATCCACCAGTCCCCAAAAGGTATTTTTATCAATCAGGCCAAGTACGCTTTAGAAATTCTGAAAAAGCATAATATGGATAATTATCACTCCATTGGTACACCATTGACTACTAAACCCAAACTAGATGTAGATTTAAGTGGAGAACCCATAGACCAATCTGATTATAGTAGTAAAATAGGGTCACTCGTGTACTTGACATCTAGTAGACCAGACTTAGTGCAAGCAGTATGCTATTGTGCACGTTATCAAGCACAACCAACACAAAAGCACCTCAAGGAGGTTAAAAGAATCTTTAAATACCTAAAGGGTACCATTAACATGGGACTCTGGTATCCAAAGGATTCTGGCTTTAAATTAACAGCAGTTTTAGACGCTGATCATGCCGGATGCATTGATACTCGCAAAAGCACTTTTGGAGGGATACAGTTCCTTGGTGATAAGCTAGTAAGTTGGATGTCAAAGAAACAAAACTGCACTGCAATGTCTTTAGCAGAGGCAGAGTATGTGGCGTTATCTGCAAGTTGTGCTCAAGTAATGTGGATGAGCCACAGCTTCAAGTTTTATGGCTTCCAATACACAAAATACCGTTGTATTGCGACTCTCAGTCAGCCATAGCAATATCATGCAACCCCGTACAACATTCACGGACAAGCACATCTCATATCGGTATCATTTTCATAAGGAACAGGTGAAAATGGGTAATTGAACTATATTTTTGCAGAACTGAATACCTTTAGTTGACATGTTTACAAAAAGCCATTCCTGAGGATCGGTTTATAGTATCTTGTCAGAAGATTGTTATGAGATGTTTGACTCCAACTGATTGGAGGTTTGACAAATGAGTCTGCTTGATATCATCTCAAACAATCACCATGTAAAATATTTTGAGAAAGCAAAATACAAAAATATAAACACATTCAAAAAGAAAAAAATACAAAATCAGAAAAAAAAAACAGAAAATTTCCAAAAAGATTCTTCTCGACATGTCTCTTGGAATCGATAACATTTACGTGCTTAGAAATGTCGATTAACATTGACACGGGTGTGTAAATGAAGTTCGAGCGAGAGTTGCAAATAGTTTCAAAACATGTCATTTCTAATTTTCTTAATGGCTTATGTGCAAATATCAGTACATAACCCGGACTTCATATAAAGGAAGGTTTATAACTTATCCTCACAACGAGAAAATTAACGTTTCTCGGTCTTGAGTTGTTCTTACAAGACATTCAATGTTTTTAGCTCAAGAAAAAGGATAGTGTACGTTTCAGTGCGCTTACCCTTAGCGTTAGAAGAGAAGTCCTCTAACATTTGGTTTTTCAAAAAGTTGAACACAATTTTTCAAGAATTTCTCGATGACAATTCATAATCTTTCAAAATTGTGTGTTCAACACTCCAACCCTCACAATGTTTTCAAAAGACAACAATTTTTCAATTGGTCCTATTTTTGAGGGGGAGTTTTTCGAAAAACAAAGTTTTAATGTTCTTGGATACATCAACAACGACAATTCTTATGTATTCAAAACATTATCAAAATGTTCCAAACCATTCATGCTGATAATATTTTCTCCCACAGATTTTTCAAGACATATTTTAATCACAAGGTATTTCAAAAACTAAGTGTTTATTATTTAAAATAAGGGGAGAAAATGTATTTAAAATATGATCTAATCGACTCAATGTGCTGAACAAAAAGAAAAGGTTTTATGGTTCGATCTTATACCCAACAACATCTTAATTTCACGACGATTCTGAAGTCATAAGGTGGTTAGGTTAGGAATCAATCCTATGATCCAACCAGAACCGGAGGATCTACCCAAGGATAATCCAAAGTTAGAAATAGCAGTCCTTAGGTATGATTAGAGATGAATGTATATGGGAATAATGCCGACTAAGATTGAGTTAACACTGGAACAATCACAACAAGGTGTTAGTAATGACGTCTTGGTAAGCATTGAAGGCGTTGAAGAATGAAAAAGAAATGTATGGATAAAGGGTCTAAAGAAAGAAGCCCTCCACACAACTTAAGGCAGAAACCGGGTCAATACATATGCTGTCAGAATCACAAGTTGATTGCTGACATTGAAAACGACATCATGGACCCAGTGATGCAATGCACAACCCTTCCCAGCCATTCGGGTTTCTCTTAACAGAAACTTGTCTCATTTGTCACGGAGATACACACGTTATCTATTGACATCTCACTTCGAGATCGTTGATATTGAATAGGTGGCAATCTGCTCCAGCCTCCGAGTACTAAAACCAAAATGCACTAATCGAGTCTAGAGCCAAGAGATCAATCTAAATCTCGTCAGGACACATTCCATTACAAACACTTGTTGAACATCATCAAGTTCACAAGCTGTTAACAAGAGTCCTACGCAATATCCTTGTGATATTTGCCAGAACATCAGAGTGATACTTTTAGTATTCACAATGAAGATGGAAATCCTGCTTGAGCCAGCATCAAACAAGCTCTTGGTAGGTGACTTGCGAGATTCTATATGAATCAAACTTGTGACAACTGGATATCGATTTGGTCCAGTAAATGAATTGACGGTTGATGAATTTTGATAAAAGCTCAAAAACTCCCGATGTGTTACAAAAACGCTTTTACAAGTAACACGTCGATTGATTTTCAAATCAATTTTCTTGATTATCACTAACGTAAACCTGCAGGTTAAAACGGTGGTGACAGTATCTCAATCAACCAAAGTCGATTCATTACCACATGTTCATGCTCATTCTACAAAGACAATCTATCAAGAAAGCTCAAGATTTAAAGACAAAGACTTCCGCTAACTCTGATTTGAAGCTTTCAAGATAAGCTGTATGTGAATATGTCAAGAACAAGATTCGGCAAGATGGCTAGAGGTAAGACAATGACAAAGCTCAAAGTCTAGATCGAAAAAGCATGATTAGAACAACTACAACAAAGAACAAAGAAAAAGACCAAGACCACATGAGCTTAAACGACAAAAGCAATCTCATTTATCTCATGAAGGAGTGTCATCAATGAACTCACTTCGGGGGAGATTGTTAGCCTCAAAATATTGAGCCGAACAGGAAGTTCGTTCATTACGTGTACGAGTCTTGGTCATTTAATATGCTTAATGTAGTAATAGTATAATATGGGAATCGAGCTAGATAGTTAAATCGAATTTGTATATGTTTGGTTAATCCCAAGCAAAACCGAGCCGGGTCCTAGTTAAATATCCGCGCGTCATTAACCAACGGGGTATATAAACTCTTTTCTATTTAGAAAAGAGTTAGTTGTTAAAATAATAAATCTTTTCCTTTTCCAAAATTCTCTCATCTCTCTCTCTCTCTTCTTTCTCTCTCTAAAATAACTCACCTCCTTTCTCTTTTCTAGATCAAATTCGTGTATGATATATATGTTATGAAGTGATTACGGGATCCTACACTCAGGCTGCCATTAAGAAACTAGTTGCTGACAGTGTCGCCGCGGCTTTGGAAGTACAAGCTGCAACAATGGCATGTACTAGTAATCCCAACAGGAACACCTGACCTACTGGAACACCTGTAGTAAAAATGGGAAACTATAAAGAGTTCATAAGCTGTCAAACTTTCTACTTCAATGGTACGGAAGGAGCAGTTGGCCTCATCCACTGGTTTGAACAGACCAAATCAGTATTTTCTCGCAGTAAATGTGCCGAAGAAAACAAAGTAACATTTGCTACTGGTACCCTGACTGATGATGCCTTGTCCTGGTGGAATGCATACGCCCAACCTATGGGAGTAGATCAAGCCAATCAAATCACCTGGACTGAGTTGAAAAGGCTCTTGACAAACAAGTATTGTCCTCGAACTAAAGTCAGAAAAATAGAAGATGAACTTTACAATCTGACTATAAAGGGAAATGATCTTAAACCTTACGTTAGAAGATTCTAAGAATTAGCAGTCTTATGCCCGAACATGGTACCAAACATTGAGAAACTCCTGGAAGCCTTCATCGGAGGGTTACCTAGAAGTATTGAAGGAAATGTTACCGCCTCAAAGCCTCAAACTTTAGAGGAAGCCATTAACATAGCCCAAAGGCTAATGGATCAGGTAACAAAGCATACTCCGGTGCAAGTATCAAACGATCACAAACGAAAGTTTGACTACAAAAGAACTTTCAACAACAACAATTACCGTAACACCAACACCAACAACCACTACAATAATCACCAACCACAACAAAACAGAAGGCAAGAAGCTGTCAAAGCTTATGCTGCCACTCCAGTTGAAAACAATAGGTGGGCCATTTGACCAAGAACTGCCGAAACAAGGGGCCAGCTACTGGAAGTAATTAGCTACCAGTAACAGTTATATGTCATGCCTGTAGAGAGAAAGGGCATTATACAAACCAGTAGCGAAAGACCAACATCAATGCCCCAGGGAAGAGCCTACATGCTAAGAGATAGGAATGCTCATCAAGACCCGAACGTAGTTACGGGTATGTTTCTCCTAAACCAGCATCTAGCTAGAGTATTATTTGATTTCGGAGCCGATAAAAGCTTCATATCCATATCTCTTTCCTCTATGCTAAATATCCCGCCTATTACAATAGATACCTTTTACGATATCGAAATGGCTGACGAAAACCTAGTAAGCACAAACACCGTTATCCAGGGTTGCACCCTAACTTTGTTAAATCAACCTTTCGAAATTGATCTCATGCCGATTAAACTCGGTAGTTTTGACGTTGTCATCGGTATGGACTGGTTGTCCAAGTATCATGCCAAAATTCTCTGTGACGAGAAAGTCGTCCACATTCCTATCAACGGTGAAACTTTGATCATTCGAGGTGACCGAAGTAAAACCCGACTAAATCTCATATCCTGTATAAAAACCGAAAGATATATATCCCGAGGTTGTCAAGTTTTCATAATCCAAGTAATGGAGAAGAAGTCAGACGAGAAAAGACTAGAAGATATCCCAGTAGTCAGAGAATTCCCAGAAGTTTTTCCTGAAGATCTACCTGGCCTTCCTCCCGTTCGCCAAGTAGAATTCCAAATCGATTTAATTCTAGGAGCGGCACCTGTAGCCCGAGCACCTTATAGATTAGCTCCTTCAGAAATGCAGGAACTATCTAACCAACTTTAAGAGTTAGCAGACCGAGGTTTTATACGACCAAGTACTTCACCCTAGGGAGCTCCTGTCTTATTTGTTAAAAAGAAAGACGGATCTTTCAGAATGTGTATCGATTACCGGGAGTTGAATAAACTTACTGTAAAAAAATCGTTAAACATTACTAGGATGATGAACTTATTACGACCAAAACTTCAAGGTTCGAGTGTCTACTCAAAAATCGACTTAAGATCAGGCTATCATCAACTGAGAGTAAGGGATGAAGATATTCCTAAGACTGCTTTCAGAACAAGATACGGACACTATGAATTTCAAGTAATGCCATTTGGTTTAACTAACGCGCCTGCTGTATTCATGGATCTCATGAACCGTGTGTGTAAACCATACTTAGACAAATTCGTAATAGTGTTCATCGATGATATTCTTATCTACTCTCGTAACGAAGAAGAACACGCAAATCATCTGAGAATAATCTTAAAATTACCCAGAAAAGAAAAACTAGTTCTCCAAGTGTGATTTCTGGATCCGCATGGTGCAATTTCTTGGACACTTAATTGATAGTCAAGGACTTCATGTTGACCCTGCCAAGATTGAAGCAGTTAAGAACTGGGCATCTCTCCCTACACCCACAAAAGTTTATCAATTCTTAGGACTCGCCGGCTATTACCGAAGATTCATCCAAGGTTTTTTAAAGATTGCAAAGCCTTAGACTAAATTAACCCAAAAAAAAGAAGTATATCTGGGAAAAAGATCAAGAGACGGCTTTCCAATTGCTAATACAAAAACTGTGTGAAGCTCCAATCTTAGCATTACCAGAAGGAAACGATGACTTTGTCGTTTACTGTGATGCATTCACTTTAAGGTCTGGAGGCAAGTATTAATGCAAAAAGAAAAAGTTATTGCATATGCATCCCGACAACTCAAGCCTCATGAAGAAAACTATACCACTCATGATCTTGAATTAGGAGCAGTAGTATTCGCTCTTAAAATCTGGAGACACTATCTATACGGTACAAAGTGTACAGTGTTCACTGATCACAAAAGCCTTCAACATATTCTTCATCAGAAAGAGTTGAACATGAGGCAACACCGTTGGCTAGAATTGCTTGCAGATTACGATTGTGAGATCCGCTACCATCCTGGAAAGGCAAATGTCATAGCAGATGCCTTAAGCTGAAAAGAACCACTCCGAATCAAATCATTAATCATGACCCTTCACCCAAAGTTACCCACACAAATCCTCGAAGCTCAAACCGAAGCAATCAAAGAAGAAAACATCAAAGCCAAAAACCTACGAGGAATGGACAAAGCATTTGAAATACGTCCTGATGGAACTCATTGTATTAAGAACCGAAGCTGGTTACCACTCTTTGGTAATCTAAGAGACTTGATTATGCATGAATCCCATAAATCAAAATATTCCATTCACCCAGGTTCTGACAAAATGTACCAAGATCTAAAGAAACTTTATTGGTGGCCTAACATGAAGGCAATCATCGCTGAATATGTTGGCAAATGTTTGACATGTTCTAGAGTTAAGGCAGAATGCCAGAAGCCATCCGGCTTACTGGTACAACCAGAGATTCCTATGTAGAAGTGGGAGAGAATAACAATGGATTACGTCACAAAACTACCCAAACCCTTAAACGGACATGACACAATCTAGGTCATTGTCGATCGTCTTACAAAATCCGCACATTTCATCGCTACCCGAGAGACAGATAGTATGGAAACCCTTACAAGGTTGTATATCAAAGAAATAGTCTCCCGACATGGCGTGCCAATATCCATTATCTCGGATCGTGACAGTCATTTCACGTCCAGATTCTAGCAATCATTGCAGAATGCTTTGGGTACTCAATTAGACATGAATATGACATATCATCCCAAAACCGATGGACAAAGTAAAAGAACCATCCAAATAATCGAAGACATGCTTTGAGCATGTGTCATAGACTTTGGAAAATGATGGGAAAGACACTTACCATTGGTGGAATTCTCTTACAATAACAGTTACCATGCCAGTGTTAAGGCAGCACCGTTTGAAGCACTTTATGGTCGAAAGTGCAGATCACCTGTTTGCTGGGCCAAAGTTGGAGATGTTCAACTTACAGGACCATAAATAATCTATGAAACCACTGAAAAGATAGTGCAAATTCGACAACGCTTGCAAGCTGTAAGAGATCGGCAAAGAAGTTACGCCAATGTAAGGCGAAAGCCTTTATAATTTCAAGTTGGAGATCGAGTTATGTTAAAAGTGTCACCTCGAAAGGGTGTCATTCGTTTTGGAAAACGAGGAAAGCTTAACCCTCGATACATTGGACCATTCAAAATCCTTGAACGGATTGGCCTAGTGGCATATAAACTTGAGCTTCCCGAAGAGCTAAGAAATATCCATAATACTTTCCACGTTTCTAATCTAAAGAAATGCTTATCTGAAGAATATCTCGTCATTCTAATGAAAGAGCTTCGGCTCGATGACAAATTCAACTTTGTGGAAGAACCAGTGGAAACAAGTCAATGATGCAAGAAAACCTAATTAGGTCATTTAAGCTCCTAAATCATGTTTAAACCTTACCACCACTTTAGCACAAGGTACAAGCACTTAATGCATGACTCCTAAACCCTAAACCTAAACCTTAATTCATTCTAAAACCTAATTTAAAAACCCTAAACCCTAAACGAAACCCTAAAACCCTAATTTCACTTTAAACCTTAAAACTAAACCCTAAACCTAAAACTAAACCCTAAACCTTAATCTTAATCACTAAACTTTAATCCTAACACTAATCCTAAACCTTAATCTATCCTAAACACTAACCCTAACTCAATCTAAAAGTCCAAAACCCTAAACCGAACCCTAAACCAACCCAATACCCATTTTCACCCATTTTTACCCATTTTTAAACCAAGCACCCATCCAAGCACCTCCATGACCTCACCCTTATGTCACCAAGAAGCTTACAAGCACCTCTACCTACTCCCTTGGCCACCAAGTTGGCTAAGTCACCTCTTTGTCTCCCTTCCTTAGTCGTGGCCTCCAAACACCCTTTCCACATCTTCATAGCTATTTCTAGCCTTCCTTACTCATCCTACTAGCATACCTTACTCACCTCAGCTAGCTAGGACACTTATCAAACCCTTAGATACCAAGAAAACTTGGCCACCAAGGGTTTTTGACCCTATATATACGCATACATACACAACACTTTCTTCACACCTCAAAACTCATCAAATACAACAATGGAGTCTTAACTCAGACCAAGAAGGATCAAGTGAAGTCCCTAAGCTCAGAATAGAAGCCAAGAATCAAGAAAAATGAAGCCTTAAAGTCGTTCTTAGGCGTACGAGTCATAAAACCCATTTCGACCCATTTTAGCTCAAGTAAGCTCAAAATCTTGTTCAATAAGCTTATAATCTATAATATAATGTTCATAATACTCTTTAGATTATCTATGAACTCTTGTTTAAGCTTTAAATCCTCAAACTCGTGCGTTTTTGATTAAAACCCTAAAAACGACCCGTTTTGATTTTCTAGCTAACAAATCCTTTTTCTAAACTTTTGTTACATTTAAAAATCTTATTTTAGCTTATACTAATAAGCTATAACCTGCAAATATAATTTGGAATCCTAAAATAAGCTTGCATGGCATTTTGGACTTGTTTTGCAAATATATTCCATGCAAGGGGTATATATCGTAACTTTCTGAAATTAATAACTAAAGGGGCTGAAAATGTCATTTTCTTAAAGTTATAGCTATAAGGACCTATTTTGCCAAATTTTAAAGTTAAAGGTTTAATATATATATACTTTTTATATAAAGGACTCAACTTGTAAAAGTTTATAAACCAAGGGTATATATTGCCATTTTTGTATTCTTAAAAATATAAAATATTATATTTTTATATTAATTATAAAAATAATTCATAATCTTTCAAAATTGTGTGTTCAACACTCCATCCCTCATCAAGTTTTACAAGACAATTCTTCTAATGTCATTTTCAAAATGAGTCAATGTTTGAGGGGGAGTTTTTCAAAAAACAAAGTTTTAATTATTTTAGATACATCATAACATGACATTTTTTGTATTTAAAACGTTATCCAAAATCTCTTAATAACAAATCTGTAATAATAATGACTACTCAATAGATTGTATGTTATAAGATGATTTAGTGGTTGAGCACAATTTTTCAAGAATTCTTCAATGACAATTCATAATCTTTCAAAATTGTGTGCTCAACAATGCTAACCCTCAATTTTATATTCATTTTACAACTTGGTATCATTTTTTTGGTGTCCAACATATGTAAAATTAAGAGGGAGCAAAAAGAAAACTATTTCGGCATGCTAAGTATAAAAGTTTTCTCCACAGGATTTTCATGACAAATTTTAATCACATGGTATTTCAAAGACTAAATGAATCAGTATTTAAAATAAAGGGAGAAGTGTAATTAAAATGTGATCTTGAAAATAATAAGTGATCTAATCAACTTAAAAAGCTTGATACTCTTCGAAAAAGGTTTTATGGTTACGATCTCATACCCAACAACATCTTAATTCACGGCGATTCTAAAGTCATAAGGTGGTTAGGTTAGGTATTAGTCCTATGATCCAACCAGAACTAGAGGGATATATCCAAGGACATTCCATAGTTATAAATAGCAGGCCTTAGATATGATTGGAGATGAATGAGTATAAGGGAATAATGCCGACTAAGATTGAGCTAACACTGGAACAATTACAACAAGGTGTTAGTAATGACGTCTTGGTAAGCATTGAAGGGGTTGAAGAATTAAAACGAAATGTATGGATAAAGGGTGAAAACAAAGCAGCCCACCACACGACATAGGCAAAAACCGGGTCAATACATAATCTATCTGTTTTCACAAAGATGAATTCTGATATTGAAGAATGACATCATGGACCTAGTGATGCAATGCACAACCCTCCTCAGCCATTCGAGTTTTTCTCAACAGAAACTTGTCTCATTTGTTACGGAGATACACACGACTTCTATTGATTTTCTTACTCCGAGTTAGTTAATATTGATTAGGTGGCAGTCTACTCTAGCCTCAGAGTACTAAAACCAAAACGCACTAATCGAGTCTAGAGCCAAGAGATTAATAAAATAAATCTCATTAGGACACATTCCATTACAAACACTTGTTGAACATTACCAAGTTCACAAGTTGCTAACAAGAGTCTTACGCATTATCCTTGTGATTTTTCTAGAACATCCGAGTGATACTTAAGTATTCACTGTGAAGATGGAAATCCTGCTTGAGCCAACATCAAACAAGCTCTTGGTAGGTGACTTGCGAGATCCTATATAGATTAAATTTGTGATAACTGGATATTGATTTGGTCCAGTAAATGAATTGACGACTCAATCAGAAAGATAGTAACTATCTGATTCACTCATATCATGTTGTCTGCTTTGATACGTTCTGGTATTAAGAACAAGCAAGTACAGTGAATCTAATGCTTATGCGTTAGAGGATCTAACACTTTAAGCTGGAAACCCTGTTATGGAGGTTCTTCCAAATTAAAACTACCTTATCACAGGTACATTATTAATACTGTAAAATGGTCTTCACGGAACCAGAGGTTAATGCAACCGAATCTCAACGAATGACAAAGCCATATTCGTCCATATCCGTTGTTTATCACTAACATTTAAATGCAGGTACAAACGACGATGTTGCAGCCTCATTCTAGCAAAGTCCAATTCATTACCACATGCTCATGCTCAAACTATAAAGACATACTATAAGCATCAAGATTCAAGAATCAAGAAAGCTCAAGAATTAAAGACGGGAATCTTTATTAACCAATCTAAATATGCTCTTGAAATTTTAAAGAAATATGGAATGGATTCTTGTAAACCTGTAGATACACCATCGGTGGATCAATCAAACTGTAAGAGGACCCCCAAATTAGATTCCAGTTGACCATACTCGGTTTCAAAGTATGGACTTTTACCCCAATGGTACCAAACTGCAGTAACCAGACCTTGAATTTGAATTGTTTTTTGAAACCCATAATTACTTCACTTCACATAATGACATAAAGAAAAATAAAGATAGAAGAAATGATAAGAAAATTAAAGAGGTTAAAGAAAGAAAGTAGAGAGAAGAAAAATGAGATGGTTGAATCTAACAAATGTGTGTGAAAACAATTGAGACCAACACCCTCTCCACACTTAGAGAGGGTATTTAATACCCTTGTGGCCAGATGGGCTTTTTCCATGGGACGGGTTTAATGTTAACTTAGGCGGGCACATGGGGGGGGGGGAGGTGGGGTAGGATTACATGGGAATTACTTAGCTTTAGCCCATAACACGTTACCATGTTAGAATTACATAAACGAAACAGCTTGTTTACCCTTTCTAGCCTATTACAACATATAATTAATTAAAGACCGAAGCTTCCTCGTTAAGTGACCGAGCTTCCTTGTTCGACTCAATATTTTGAGGCTAATAGTCTCCCCTAAAGCGAGGTCTTGATTTCTGATAGATTCCGAGCTTCTATGTTTACAGTCATATCATGGTCTTGGGTTTCTTGAGATTGATTTAACATTGAGTTCTTGAGTCTTGTTCTTGGTCTTTATCTTTGTTGTAGGCGTGTTCCTTCATGTTGTGTGATCTTTGATCTTGAGCCCTTTCTTTTGTGACTTTGTCTTTGTTCGAGATCTTTAAATCTTTTCCTTGTTTGTCTTTATCTTCTTTGCCACCTTGCGATCTTGTGTCTTGACCAACATGCTCATACTTTTCATCATCTTGAAAGCTCTTTAATAATCTTCCCACAAGATTAGTTTCTGAGGAGAGATCTTTAATATCAGAGTTTGCGGAAGTCTTATCTTTAATCCTTGAGCTTTCTTGATTATTGAATCTTGATGCTTATAGTATGTCTGTGTAGTTTGAGCATGAGCATGTGGTAATGAATCGACCTCAGCTGGAATGGGATACCGTCACCACCGTTTAACATGCAGGTTTACAGTAGTGATAATCAACAGATATGGACGAAAGTGTCTTTGTCACTTCATCGAATACAGTTGCAATAACTACAGTTCCTTGTTAATCAGTATAAATACTGCCTCAAATAGAATTCAAATGAATCTTCTTGACAGGGTTTCACAGCTGCACTACCGATCTCGTTTACGACGTGAGGCGTCCTAAAGCAGACCATCACGGTAAGATGAATCATAGAGTTACTATAATTCTGATTACCCCGTCAATTCAATTTACTGGAACAAATTGATTCACATAGAATCGCACCATCGTTTTTTCCAGTATTGACTCAATTTTGATTCATATAGAAAATCACAAAAGTACCTACCAAGAGCTGTGATGTGGCTTAAAGCAGGATTTTCCATCATTACTGTGAATACTTCAATATCCATGATATACGAATTGTTCTGGAAAAATCACAAAGGATAATGCTAGAACTCATTGTTAATAGCTTGTTGAACTTATTGGTGTTCAACAAGTGTTTATCAATGTAGAATGTGTCCTAAATGATTTATTTATATTTGATCTCTTGGCTTTAGACTTCGATAGTCATTTGGTTTTAGTACTCGAAGGCAGGAGCAGACAACCACCTATTCAATCTCAACTAACTCGAGTGAGAAAGTTCAATAGAAGTCGTGTTACTTCTGTGAAAAAATGAGACTAGTTTCTGTTGAGAGAAACTCAAATGGCTGGGAAGGGTTGTGCATTGCATCACTGGGTCCATGATGTCATTCTTCAATATCAGAATTTATCTTTGTAAAAACTAATAGGTTATGTATTGACCCAGTTTCTGCCTAAGTTGTGTAGGGAGGGCTACTTTGTTTTCACCTTTTATCATCACATTTCTTTTCCTTCTCAACCCCTTCAAAGCTAGTACCAATACGTCCATTACTAACTCCTTGTTGTGATAGTTTCCGGTGTTAGCTCATCTTAGTCGGGCATTATTCACTTAAACTCATTCATGCTCCAATCATACCTAAGGACTGCAATTTCAAACAATGGATTGTCTTTAGGTAGAACCCACCTTAACAGATGGTAACAAAGTACAATCAACCACCCCATAAACCACCTAAATACAATTAAATCGAAGTAAATAAGAAGAGAATTTAATACGCACGAACCATAAAAACCATTCTGAAGAGTATAGCATCATTTTGGATTGAAAATAATCACTTATATTATCAAGATCACCTTAAAATACAATTCTTCCCTTATTAAACATACTCTTTCACTTAGTATTTTTAAGTCCCCTGTTATAAAATATGACATAAAATACTACTGTGAGATTGACTTATAAAATTATCATGAATTATATAAACATTAACTTGCTCATCCCTACAATTTTACATATGTTTGACACCAAAAAAAAAAATGAAAAAACAAGTTGTAAAATAAAAATAAAATATTAGGTCGCATTTAGAGCACACAAATATGAAAGAATCAGAATTGTCATAGTAGAAATCTTGAAAAATTGGTGCTCAACCATGAAATCATCTTATATACGATACCATCTATTACCAAATGAGTAGTCATTATATTATGGATGAGTTTAAGACTTTTATACTTGTATGAATACATAAGGAATTTCACGTGATGGTGTATCAATCAACAAAAAAACATGTTTTTCAAAAAGACCCCCTCAAACATTGACTCATTTTGAAAATAGAAACCGAAATTAGAAGAATGTCTTATAAAAACTAATATGAGGGAAATTGTTAAACACACTATTTGAAAGATAATGAATCGTCATTGCTAAATTACTTGATAAGTTCACTGAAAACGTACACTCCCTTTGTTTGTTAGGGTCCTGAGTTGCAATCTGAAGTAATTACAAGCATAAAAGTAAAATTAGAAATGACATGTTTTGAAAACATTTGAAACTCCTGATTGAACTTCATTTACACACCGGTGTCAATGTTAACAACATTTATCCTAGAGTATACTAAATGTAATCGGATCCAATAGACAAGTCGAGATAGGATTCTTTATGTGAAACATTTATTGATTTTTGTAATTTCTTTTTAAAATTTTAATATTTTTGTATTTGGTTTTATAAAATTATTTACAGTTTACCCACATTGTTATTGTGATGGTGGTAATAGAAATTCCAACTCTTATGTCTAATATACTGTCTTGTCAGATGGAGGAACAACTTTGTGGAACCTAAGCTTTGAAACTGGACGGTTCATGCTGTGGTCGTGAATTCTGAGTTCTAACTTTATGATTAGAAGTCATCGCTTGTTCAACAGATTCAAAATTCCTTAAAGCCCTGTTTATGAAAGATTTCAGTCTGTTCCTTAACCAAACTCTGATTCCCCTTCCTTTTTAAGATTGAAAGAGTACCTGCACTAAAGGTAAAGAGTACCTGCACAGACACAGAGTTTGCTCGCATTCATATTGTAGTGAAAATCTGTCATTTGAACCATTGCGGTTCACTTCAACCTTGTTGTGCATAGAAAGTGAATATCATTCCAGTTAGGAAACCCACCTTAGACCAACCTGACTTGAAACTTTTACCCGTCGGTTTTCCCACAGGAACAGAGCTCGGAGTCATTGTATTTTTTCTCATGCACAACGGAAGTCTTTTTGATTGAAAACCAATGTCCTTTTGGGATTTGTCTTACTATTTTCTTTGCAACACTTGTTTGCTCTACGAGTTTGTTTTTGTTCGTTGTCTTATTGGATGGAACCTTAGCACGCGAGTTGACTTCATTCAGGAATTTTGTTACACAATGATCATGATTTGCATTAAAGATACATTTTTGACATGTCGAGCAAACAAAATGTTTGGAGTCAGAAAAATTTCTAGAATTCCTAGAGTGTTCTGCTATGGGCACAGTCTTTGTCGTGACGTAACTAGTTTTAGTTGCAAGCCAATTCCTAGACTTTTGGTTATTGATCCTAGGTTTTGGTTTGCTACCATTAGCTGTGCTCTGTGATCTAGCAAAAGGCATCACACTAGGTCTTGAATTCCTACCGCTTTCTTGTCTCTTTTTCTTAGCTTCTTCTAGGTATTGATTATGAACCATGTCATTTGAGCTATACCTAGATGAGCCAGGTGCAATCATGTGATAAGGTTTTACAACAGCAGATTCTTTTTCCTTAGGCAAATAATGTGTAGTGACTGATTTTAACAAATCGTTATTGACATCAACTTGGGAGGCAAACCGTGGCTTTAAAATTCTAGGTAACATTTTATATTTTTTGTCCCGCGGAGTTGTACGGTTATCGTCGGTAATAAATAAATATACCATGATGATCGAAACGAGTTCACAATCATAATGGTATAGAATATAAGTCCCGTAACTAACCGACACTCGAAGCCGAAAAACCCGAAATAATTAAAACGTGTATATTATGCACTAGTTGAATTGCTAAATTGGTTTGTAATTGATATTGCGAATTCGGTTAGTGTAGGGAAACATGTACACTTTTATTAAAATAAAATCAGATTATAATTAATAATAATTAACAGAAATTAAACAACAGAAAATAAAATAGACATAATTGGGTAGAAGCAGAAGACAGACAATATGAACGATAAATAAGAAAACAGTAAAAGGTCGTTGTTGGACACGCTTCCCTTAAAACAGATTCGCCGTCTGTTTCCCAGGGTACAACGTTCAAAGCTGTTGTACAGCCGGACCTGACATACTTGCCTGAAATATCACGGAAAACAGATTGCTTCTGATCGAAAAGACTGCTGGAAAACTTGTTAATGGAGCTTTTCTCTCTTGTGTTTTTCTTGTACTTGAATGTTGAATTGCCAACTATTAAAACACAATCATAAGCTATGTGTAATGGTGCAATCAATGTCAATTAATGCCTTATTAATGAGCTGCTATAAACCAAATCATAACAGCCAATTTAATTGTCAATTTTGCAGTTATAAACCTTTGAAACAAATCATAACAGCCAATTTAATTGTCAATTAATGACACATTAATTTGCAGTTATAAACCTTTGAAACAAATCATAACAGCCAATTTAATTGTCAATTAAGGACACATTAATTTGCAGTTACCAAACGACTCTTAACTGACATTAACCATATTCCTCCATTCCCACTATCCTTCTATGAGACTTAAAACTCATGACCACTACCTTGTTTTGGACATATACTGGCGTGGACGACATGGCCTTACATTTAATACTATATTAACTATAATATCTATGTCCAAAGTTAGTGAAAACACATTTTTCACTAAAAATTTTCCAACAATCCCCTACATGAATGGAAATCGGTCAAAAACACTCAAAATTTTTGGCAAAATTTCTACGGTTGAGTCCTAGCATAGGATAGGTATTTGTGAACCCTTGGAACCTCCCTAAAGAGAAGGCACTTAGCCTCCTAATCTGCTTGACGCCGATGGCCTGAACTCAGCTCTATTTTACGTAGACGACAATACACACTCACACAGACAAAAATAAGCGACTCACCCCTGACATTGTCAAGACCTCATAGTCCGATAGGCTCTTTTATGGTCAGAGCACACCTGTATCTGCAATAGCTTCTTAGAATTTGCGCCCACCACAATTCCTTTCAAAGCGACCCCACTTCTCTCTCAAATAGGTAATTTCATCCTGAATCATTAAAAACATATGTTTTTGTGATTTCATCTTGAATCATTATGCTTTGTGATTTCATCTTGAATCAATAAAGTCAATGTTGAAACCCTCATACAAGGTTCATATGTTATATGAACGGAACTAGGATCGTTTACATTTTTAAGTAACACCTCTATATTGACGTGACTTCCCCCACATTTCTATGATTAGGTTGTCCTATTGAACCCAGATCTTGGGATCTCCAGTCAACTGGGTTAGGTTTTCCTTCATAGAAACTCATTCCTTTAAGGGCTTTAGTCACATTCCTTTAGACGACTCTCTAACTAACTCTCTGCTTAAGCCTTTCGTAAGCGGATCCGCGATGTTATCCATTGACTTTACGTAGTCAATCGTGATAACTCTATTTGAGAGTAGTTGTCGCACCAATCACCGTCTATGATGAATATGTCTCGACTTACCGTTTTACATTGTGATATGAGCTCTGTCAAAATTCAATTGACTATCACACTTTATAAACATGGCCGTTACCGGTTTACGCCATCTTGGTATGTCCTTTACGAATTAACGTAAATATCCCGCATATTCTATAAATTTATCTTAAATGATAAATTCAGATTTCATCATAGATTTAGCTATAAGCGTTTGTCTGAAATACTTGCAAGATTTCTAAGACATAGCTTTCCACTTAGCGTAAGTACATCCGCTCTAGTGGATCTAGATTCTTTTAAGTAAGAATCCAAATTTGCATTACTCTATCATTTGATAGCAGTCGGATATCTTCCATAATGCAATTTCATAAGTATCATCGTACTTGTGTAATACTATTCAAATGAACATCACTTGAATTACTGGTATACTTGACCTGGTTATAAATTCAAGTCACACACGTCATTACACACATAAGATACCCAATATTCTTTGAGTATTCAAAATGGGCAACACCTTTAGATTAAAAGATATCATTGAATTCTAGCTAGGTCGGAATCTCCCACATTGAACCTCTCAGGAATATTATCCTTATAATGTTTTTGACTTCAAAACAAATCCATATTGGTTTACATGACCTTAGTTCCAAGAACCATATTCAACAACTAATAAAGTTCATGTCAGTCTTGACTCCAGCATATCATTAGTGGATTTGTTTATCTTCTTATCACTTCTAGTGATAATTATACCATCTATGTATAAACACAGGAGTACACACATACATCCATTAATTTTGAATCCACATTCTTGCATGATATGGTGAAAATTAATGTCCTTGTTTGGGAGCTTTCCTTAAGTCATATAATGACTTAACAAGCCTACGAACTTTGCTCTCTAATCCAGGAGCCATGAAACCCTCAGGTTGGTTCATGTATAGTACTTTTTTCTAAATCTCCGTTTAGAAATGTCATTTCCACATCTATTTAATGAACTTCCAATTTTCTTAATGTGGCAATATCAAGTACCATCCTAATCGAGGTTATTCGCGTAACAGGCCAATAAGTATCAAAGTAACCTAGACCTTCGCGTTGTCTAAATCCTTTGATTATCAATCTTGCTTTGTACTTGTCAATGGTGCCATCGGCTTTCATCTTCTTCTTGACGATCCATTTATAGCCTAGTGGTTTACAACCCGAAAGTAAATCCACGAGCTCCCAAGTATGATTTTGTAAAATAGAATCTATTTCACTTTAAATGGCTTCTTTCCATTGAACCATTCCGAGAAAGTTACCGCTTCTCAATAAAAAGTAGGTTCGTTTTCTACCATAAAAGAAACCAAATCGGGTCTAAACGATTTCTCGATTCTTGTCCTTTTGCTTCTTTCAGGTTCAACCTCTTCTTCCTTGGGTTGATCTTGTCTCTCATCTTTGAGAACATTATCATCTCGTTGTCTCTGATCTTGGA
>BQNB010049737.1:0-28645 GCA_026074375.1 Tanacetum coccineum
CAGTCAGTGGCCATGTCCTCAGCTGAAGCTGAATATGTCGCCGCTGTTGGGTGTTGTGCAAGTATCCTATGGATGAAAAGTCAACTCAGTGACTATGACATCCATTACAAGATGGTACCCATCTTTTGTGACAACACTAGTGCCATTGCAATATCCAACAATCTAGTACTTCACTCAAGAACTAAGCATATTGATATTAGATATCATTTATCAGGGATCATATTCTTAAAGGAGATATTGAATTACACTTCATCCCCACTGAGTGTTAGCTAGCTGATATCTTCACCAAACCCTTAGATGAACCTACTTTCACCAGACTAAAAGCAGAATTAGGCATGTTGAATATTGATTAATTAATCTCCCTGATCAATCTTGTTCAGTATGGTGTATATTCTTTTCTCCCTGAAACCCATATGAATCCTATGACACTGAGGGACACATTAAATGAAGTAACTAAATGCTCAAAGTCTTTAGTTACTTAATGTCCTAGGTTGGTGACTGAACATATTAAATAAAGAACAAATATTCCTTATCTAACTGTCATCCAATAGTCACGGGCCCCCACTTCTTAAATATCACTCAATTAACCTCAACATGCATTTAATGCTCACTCCCACAAACACAATCCCTTCCCAAAATGTCTAATAAAAAGACTTTTGACCGTTATTCTTACGTCATCACTGCAAAAGTGAAACGGCGCAACAGTTGCCATGAAAAACAGGATCGTGCAACTAGTGGATTGTTGCATTAAATGCGTTACTAAAACAATTTTAACTTTTTTAAAAAATAAAAATGTTAAAATATTACAACCTTTTTCACATATCACCTATAAATACCCCTATAAAAGAAAAACGCACACACAAATTTACAAAGTAAATATACTCTGCCCAATTTCTCTCTCAAAGCAAGTGTGTGGGTGTTCATCTTTTCTGGTAATAACAAGCTTAACTCATCTCATTGTTTATTGAAAACTACTCTTTTCAAATCATTTTGCTTGGTCAATCGTGCTTATTACAAAGATATCCATCTTTGTATCGCTGCTTTTGATAACATATTACACATTTTACGGCATTGATCAACGTTAGACATTAACTTGTGACCATCTGGTATGTAATATTCTGCCATTAAAACTTTTTGTTTTTCAACACATTCATCTAAAATGGCAGAACAACAAACTATCAAGTATGATCCTCAATGGAACAACATAACTGTGGACAATGTGACTTTTCAGACCAATAATGTGGTGGGTAACTTCAACTACCCACTAAATGTGCCTGCTTACAAACCCATAATGAAATGTTTGCTAAATTGTCCTTTGAGAAAAGCTTTTACCAACTGCCTATAGTGGTCTATCAAAACTTCCTCAAGGAGTTTTGGAGCACTGCTATTGCCTATGACCCTTCTCCATCAACTGATGAGACTGAGCAACACCCACTTAGGGAATTCCTTATCAAGTTTTAAGTTTTAAATGTGCAAAGACCTTTGACCCTTGACTTTAACACCTTTTGTTCATCAACTGGCCTTGATTATAATAATGGTAAATATGTGGCTCAATTGGCCAAAATTGTTGAGAATCCAATTCTACTGGATAGGACACCTGTCCTGAAAATTACTTTTCATATGGCTTGGAGGATTCTGTTTACATTCGTTGTTTAGGTCCTCGGCGGGAATTATTCATCCACTAAGCAAGTGACCTTCATTCAGTAGCTCATAGCCTATTGTCTCTTCACAAGGACAAAGGTTGACATGGGAGAGATCATTTACAGTGATCTCGTAACTAGGCTCATAAGCAAGTCTAGGCAAAAGTATGTCCCCTATCCTAGATTTGTTTCTTGTGCCCTTGAAGTGTTATTGGGTTCTGACTACACTCGAGATGAAAATTTTAGGAGTTCTCCCACCATCCTGAGTAACTCAAATTTTTCAAAGGACCCATCCAAAGTCACTTTCATTAAATTGACAGCCTTTATGGTTGTTGTAAACAACCATGAAAAATCAGTGACCCCACTTCCTTTTACTATAAAGAAGAAGAAAAGGAAGTCTCAAACTGTGACTCCAACCTTGCCCAAGTCACAGGGCCTTGAGGCTTCAAGGTCACTGCCTCAAAAGAGGAAAAATCCCAAGTCTAAAATGACACCCACTGAGACCCAAGTAACACCACCCACTAGGCCAACGGAGGATTCTGAGCAATCCTACTCAGTCTCCTTAGACAAAGCGACCGATCCTGAAGACCCAAACAAAAACAAACAACTTGCTCGTATGGGATTGCCTTCCATTGTCCCTGATGAAGGTGTTGGCAAAACCTATCCTTTATCCAAGGGGACTAAAACTAGGGAAAAAGACTCATAGGGAACCAAACCACCCGCTGAATAGGAACCAATCCAACCATCTGTGTTCCTAATGAAGGCACTGATGAAACCACACATTTTCCTGAAGGTCTACTTGGGGACAAAGACTCATAGGGATTTAAAACACCGGCTGATATGGAACCACTCACCAATCCTGTTTTAGATACTCACATTTGGTACTTACAACAACGGTTGATGTTTAAGCTCTTTTGCTCTCTAATGAGGATCTCATAGAAGAAAGTGAAGATGATATATTTGAAGCTGAAGAAGAAATGGATGAAGACATCCAAGAGCCTGAAAATGAAGAAACCCAAACACATCACTCCATTGAACACACCACTGAAGGTGATCCTTCTCAAGAACATTAGTTTTCCTCACCAAACAAAGACAAGCCTGAATCATCTCATGCAAAGAAGACTGATGAATCAGACTCTGATTTTTCTTTCTGAGAAGCTCACAATGAAAATGTCAATGTCTTGCCACTCATTGAAAGGAAACTGGTACAATATCTTCAAAAGGTCTCTTGAGCACTCTATAAGAGACTTGTTGTAGATTAGTAGGACAAACATGAAGAATTTGCAGTCTCCTATGCCGATCTCAAGGAATCCATTTAAGGGTACTATGATGAAAATGTTGATCACCGAGCTTAGACATACAAGCTTATACAAGCAACCATGAAGATAATTGACAACATCAACAAGGTTGGAATTGATGAGAGAGCCAAACTACTAAAGGCTCTAAATAGAGTCTCTGAAACTCTTGAGGCTGACTCTGCTCTTAAGGAAGAAATGACAAGGTTGGCTGAAGCTCATACCACCACTTATGGCGCTCTTTCCAGTGTTACTGAACTTTTACCCCTAGCCAAAACTTTTGATTTCTCTGGTCTGAAGTCTTTGGTTGAAACTTTGAGAGTTGCTTTTAATGCTCAAAATGATCACTTGGCAATTGGGCTAAGTCTTCTACATCTATGGCCTGGAATGTCGACTCTAGACTTACACAGATTGAGCATACTCAAGCTCTTATGTAGTCATATCTTTCATCTCTGAAACAAGATACCTTTGACATCAAGGCCGTAATGACTGAAATTTACTCTGCATTTAAGGGTGAGTATTCTTCAGCTCCCTCAAGCAGTGTGCCATCAACAATACTCACTCTCACTAAAGTTCAAGCAACTGTTAGGGGGGTAATATCTCACAAGCTGCCACTAAAGAACCTCCTTCTCACACTGAGAGGGAGAATGCTGACATGGAAATCCAACAGACTGAAGATGATAAAGCTGAAAAGGAACAAGTGCCTAAAAGACCAACAAGAGCAGTTCTAATCTCAATAGTCAGACCCTTACAGAGAACCAATCCTGAAGTTGAAATATTAACTTCTCCATCAACAGTAAAGCTCACTGACACAGTTCTTGAAATTCCAATTCCATATTCTAGCGCTGAAATTGAATTTATTTGATCCTTAAGACCTCAGCCTGCTGAAACAACCCCACCATCTGAACCACAAGTTGTTCAAAGAGAAGTAAAAGGCTTGGCTACTAATAAGACTGGGGAACCCACAAAGAAGCTTGTGCCAACATCAAAGGAATGTAGTGTATTAGATATCATAACACAAGCATGGATGATTGGGTTGGCAAATTATCTAGAGAGAGAAAGTGAGGTATCTAGTGAGAGAAAAACCAAATGAAGGCTTTGTAATAAAATGAACAACCAACCCCTTCCCATAGCTGGAAAGAGGTTTATATACATGTGTTTGTGAGCTCTATGGGCTTGGGTATGGGCTTAACACTTGGGTAAAAGACCCGGCCCAATACCGAAAGTCATACGCTTACTTTCTAACTATGAGCTTTGCTATACTAAATAATACACGGGGGAGACCGAGTCTTTTTCATAATCCTAACAATCTCCCCCTATAGTGGAGGTTACCCAAAATCAGATTTGAAATAATCGCATTCTAGTTCCTTCACTTTGTCTGTAGCTCGTAGTCTTTGATTCTTCATTCTTTAAGATCATTGTACATTATGTAGTGACTTCGAGATTTGTCCCTTAGAATTGTGTGATCTTTGAGCTTTCTTTGAGATCATCATTCATCTTAAATCTCTTAATCATCCTTGTTGAGTAGCATTGCGTTCATGTGATGTTGTGACCTTCGGACAGGCATGCTCACACTTTTCTTGATCATGACATTACTTATCAGAGTAGCGAAAGCTGTGTTGTAGGTCTTTAGGTTGTCATGTTGTCTTTGATTGAAAACATTAAGTGTGAGCATGAGGCTATGAATTGACTCCACTGGAACGAGGTATCTCCATTTCCACCATAACTTGATCCTGTAATAAAACAGTTAGCAATAAAGCATGTGGACGAATTTGGCTTTGTTATTTGCCCGAGTCTAGTTGGATTAACCTCCGAATCTATGAGGACCGACATGTGATCAGATAGATTCATCTTAAGAAGAATCTCCTTGACATGATTTCCAGTATAAGTATCGGATCATCTGATGTGTAACCATCAAATTCTCCATACTTGCTTGTTCTCTGTATCAGAACGTCTTAAAGCAGACAACACGATAAGAGTGAATCAGTTAGTTACTATCTTACCGATTAAAGAGAAAACTTGATTTGAAAATCAATCGACGTGTCGCTTGAGAAAGTAGTTTTTGTGACACATCGAGAGGGTTTTATAGCACAAAATCAAATTTCATTAGAAACACATTTGTTTTGAAAGATGTTCACAGTCGATGTGCTAGAAAATCTATTGTTGAGCATATTGAAAGGTTTTTCCAAAACAATTCGTCAATTCACTACCTGGAACAAGTGTGATTCATAAAGAATCGCACCATCATTTCTTTCCAGTTGTCACAAGCTTGATCCATAGTGGATCTCACATGTCACCTACCAAAAGCTTGTTTGATGTTGGCTCGAGAAGGATTTCCATCTTCATTGTGAATACTTTTGTATCACTCGGATGTTCTGGTAATACCACGAGGATAATGCGTAGGACTCTTAAAATCTTACTTTTAATCACAATGTGTGATGAGAAAGCATAGTTTGTATTCATGTCCTAACAAGATTTATGAATGATCTCATGGCTCTAGACTCTATAGTGCACTTTTTGGTTTTAGTAGTCGAAGGCTAGAGCGGACTGCCACCTTTTCAATATCATCTAACTCGGAGTGAGAGAGATGATAGCAATGTATTGAACTCCGTGAGAAATGAAACAAGAATCCTTTGAGGGATCTTGAGTGGCTAGGGAGGGTTGTGCAGCGTATCACTGGGTCCATGATACTTGTCTTCAATGTCAGCAATCAACCATGTGATTCTGACAGCATATGTAGTGACCCGGTATCTGCCTAATGTTTAAGGAGGGCTGCTTTCTTTTCACCCTTTATCTTAACATTTCTTTTTCATTCTTTAACCCCTTCAGTGCTTACCGAGACTTCATTACTAGTACCTTGTTGGGTATGTTCTAGTACTAGCTCTATCTCAGTCATTTCTCCTTTTATAATCATACCTAAGGACTTCTACACTAACTAGTGGATTGTTCTTGGGTAGATCCCTCCGGCTCTGGCTGGATCGTGGGAACATGTACCTAACCATACCATCCTTATAACTTCGATAAAGTAAATACAGGGTCGGTCTTTTGGTACTGTTCACTTCGCCATAAAACCATTTGAAAATCAATCAAGGTACGGGCGATGTAAACATCAAAGCATTAGTACCTCGATTGTTTTGATTCATGAAACTGCTCCCCCTCAACATGTGCGTCGATATTCGAAATTGTTTGGCACATGGAGGGAGGAGAACCTGCTTGAGTCTTAATAGATCACACTTTTATCAGATTTAATATTTAAATCACATTCTCTCCCCTGATCAAAAATTTCAAACCCTTTGAGATTTAGGATCTCAATTGATTTAAATATGATTTTTTAATCATGGGAGAAAATATGGTCTGATTAAATACAAGCTGATATTGGAACCTATATATGCTCCCCCTCAATTAATGAGGGATTCTGTTAGTGTCAGTTATGATGAGTTTATAAATGATTTGGAGTTTAACGAGAAACTCATGAAAAATTCATTAAACTGACACATAACACTGATTACCACACTACTTATTGATGTACAAGATTATGATATGAAAAACAGGACCTGACAGGTTTAAATCAAGTATGAGTTAGTCATACTGTCCTCTGCAACAATCTTTTGTCCGTCTTTGTTTTCCTTGCACCAACCAGCACTTCTAAACTCCTTTTTGAAATGTCTTTCCAGCAAGAGGTCGAACACATTTGAACATGAGCTTGTGTGGTTGTTGGTGTGGGTGTTGATGCTGTCTTTTCAGTAACCATTGAGATAACAAGGTCAATGAGTGGAGTTCGTTGGACAGCAAGGTCCTCTTGATGAATGGAAACATCCATCATTGATTGAATCTCGAGTTCAGCAGATGACATAGTTAAATTGGTTAGTACATATCCAGCTTGTTTCTCTGCAACTACTGCTTCCGTTTTGTATTCTCAGCTTTGTTTTCCTCATCATTGGAGACATCATGAACTTCCTTAATAGATTTAAGAAAGTAAGCTGCTTGAGCTACCAGAATTGTCCTTTGGGTCATCGGGAACCTCTGGAGTAATACCAGATCCTTCACTTGAATCTTTGGAAAGTTGTTGGATTTTGTAGTCAAGCAAGCTTCTTCTTCATTTAGAAGCTTCTACAGCTTCCCCCCGAATCAGCAATCCTTTCTTAAGTAGATTCACGGCTTTCTTGCATGCCGCATTAAGAAGACTTGATGTGTAAAGCCCGAATATCCGAAGTACACAATTAATTCGAAACCGTAACACCAAAGTCAATTAAGACCCGGATGTCTGAATTTCTCCTTATATGATAAAGATGATATAAATTGAAACACCAAAGTCAACTAAGTCCCGGATGTCACAATTATACCCTCTAAATAGCCGAAATGATAACACCTAAGGCAACTAAGTCCCGAATGAACACATTTCTTCTTGCAAGATACTGACTATCTAAAGGAATCACCATACTTATCAAACCTATGTGTACCTCTTTTGTCAACAGATTCTACTCCTTCGAAAATAAGCTTAGTGATTGACTGATTGGGGAAATATTAAATGAATCAGAAACATATCATCAACTTCAAGGCTTCTAAAACTACGAAATTATTTCCAAACAAACCTAAAACTGTGAGGTGTTGGTAAAATTGATCGAATGTAGTTTTAAGCCTAAGCCACTAATCATGAAATTATATTTAAGCCCATTAAGTTATTAACTTATGACAACTGAATCCCTTGGAGTTAAAGTAAATTAACTCCCCCTCAAATCATTATCCATTAAGTTAAAACTTTTTCCATATAATTACCATGACTTGTTGAAGATAATTCGAAAACACTTTCTCCCCCTCGAACAAAGACCCGTATTCTATTTAAAGATCTATTGTATTTGTTCGAGTGGTCGAGATTTCATGAAACTCTGTTTGTAATGTCGAAAACTGATTCTGATTTGATTAGAACACTTTTTCAAATGGTTAACCCGAACATGATTTATAATCAATAAATTTGAGACAAATCGTTCGGGTTATAAAACTTGTACCCATGGCAACCTAGGTCCTTCTAGTTGCAAGTTAAAAGGCGTAAGTTCCTATTTACCATATGTTGCATTCTAAACCTTAAAGGATGACACAAGTAACATCTAAAGCTTAAATGAGTTAAAAATACATTAACTCCCTTTTAAATCATGATCCGTTACTGTCAAACCCTTTTTGTTTACTCCATGATTGAAAAATCATTTTGAAAGAATTATTAGCACATTTCTCCCCCTCAAATAATGTCCCGTTTTCTATTTAAAGAGCTGTGGACATTGTTTGAGTGATAGAAAATTCTTTTAAAATCTTTTTCTGATGAGAAGCTGAGATGACTGATTTGGTTTTTGAAAGACAACACCTTTTTCACCACGTGTAACACAAATAATTTTCAGAGGAATCACAGACGGAAAATTATTTGGTTAAAAAAGAAGACTTCTCTTCTGAATCAAGAAATAATGCACTGAAGCGTACATTAAGTCGGAGGGTGCACAGATATGAAGTAATCCATGCCCGGGAGAACTAAATCACCCGTTGTTAGGAACAACCGTCTTTTTGGCGACGTGCTTTCCTCATTTTGAAAACCGGGTTGCATATCAGAAATAATAGCAAGCCATATAGACATGTTTTAAAAGTTGTTTGAACTTCTGCTCGAACTTCATTTAAAGACCCGTGTCATTATTGAATGACATTTCTAGGTCCGTAAATGTTACCGATAAACAGAAGACATGTCTTGAAAACTCTTTTTGGTATTTTCTATTTTATATTTTTGTATTTTGATTTTGAAAAGTTTTTATAAAAATGAAAATCTTTTTGAGTTTTTCTGGTTTTATATATTTACATAGGATACATGAAGAGATACCACCATAACTCTTCTGATTCGTCTGCCAGTGTTTTTAGCGTTTCCGAAGACATGCTTTGCATACCAACCTTTTACATGAGAAATTTAAGTTTTTCATGTCCTAACGGCTTGGAGAAGATATCTGCCAGCTGATATTCTGTGCCGACGAAGTAAAGTTCAACCACGCAATTTTCCTTTTGCTCCTTGATTTGCCTTGTTTTTCAGAACACCTCCCAGTTCATCTAATTTCCTCTTATAAATCCACTTCAAGGTAATAATCATCACTTGATCTGGACGAGGTACTAGCTCCCAAATCACCAAATATTTGAACTCATGGAGCTCTTCATAGCATTAAACCAACATGATTCGGTTAATGCATCTTTATAACTTTTGTGCTTAATTGAAGAGGGGAGAGCATCATAGTAGCTGAACAGGGCTTCAGTTTGTAGTTGGAGTCTTGTGGATACCGGTCTGGAAGGATCACCAATAATCTTGTCAAGCGGATGATCCTTGGTCCATTTTTCAATGTGCTCTTGTGGTTGATTTACTGAATGCACGTTGGTTGGAATAACAATTCGGGAAAAGGATTCTTCAGAACTAGGTTCTGGAATTGGAAGACCAAAGTACATATCGTATTCCATGTGTGCAATTTCAATATCATGATACTCTTCTTCAACACCAGGAGGAATAACTTGAGATTATGATTCTTGAGTAGTTTGTGAGGTACTTGTTGATGATGCATCTTGATCAATTGTCGTTGAGGAAGGTGTACCGGTTGAAGCAACAGGATCTTGAGCAGCAACTACAAGAGCAGCTTGAACAACACTTGGTGAAGGATTCAATTACTCATCAAACATTAGGAGAAACAACGAATCCCAGTCATTCTTTGTTGGTGGAACATTATGTGTTGGAGAAGGAGGTTGTGGTACGAGTCCTGAACTGATTGTTCCAGGAGTCATATGACCATTTTTCACACATCAATCAACATGAAGTCCATTCACACTTCTCCCCCTAAAAAATTGCATTTGTTGATGCCATTTTTGATTGAACAAGAGAATAACAATGGAGAAGGAGGTTGTGGTACAAGTCCTGAACTGATTGTTCCAGGAGTCATATGACCATTTTTTTCAAACATCAATCAACATGAAGTACATTCACACTTCTCCCCTAAAAAATTGCATTTGTTGATGCTGTCAGAAAAAGCATGAATCATGTTGATAAGAATGGTCAACAACAAGAAGATTTCTCTTCTTCAGAACTCGTGTCCGAAGAAAGATTATGAAGGAGGCCCGGGTCTGAAATGAGGTGCATCATGGCCATAATGACCATATGACCATTTGAGGACGGGAGCACACTTATAATCAAGAGATCTTATCCGAATTAAACCGCATTGATCTCATCATATTCACTTTTCTCCCCCTCAAAAATTGCATATGTTGTTGCCATTTTTGTTGAACAAGTGAATTAAAATACAAGCTAATGCACGTTGATCCACTTGTTGACTGAACGAGCATGAGAATTATGTAAGTGTTGTAAGACTGCTCGTAAATAAGAAGATTTCTCTTCTTTAAAAGATAAAGCGCACTAAAGCGTACTCCTTTCTTTTCTTTGAGGAGCGGGGCCTAAGGAGATGTCAGCAGATGCCATTTGACGTTGAAGAGCGAGGCCTGAACTGATGTGAACAGACGTCATCGTTAATGTGCATCAGATTAGAATCCCTTGAACCACTGGTTTATGAGATATCAGTCTTTTCGGCAACCAAACTTTAAGTCTTTCCTTTATAGGATTACAAGATGTACCTGCACTTAAGTTAGTAGTACCTGCACTGACATTAAGAGTTTGATCGCATTCATATGGGTTAGTGATATCATCATTTGAACCATTTGGAGGAACACTGTCAACTTTGGTTGTGTTATCGGTGAACATCTTTCCAGTAGGTATCTACTAAGGACATGCAATCCTTGAAAATTCTTCTGCGGTTTTCCACCTAAGACAAGATCTAGGAGTGTTTGGTTTCTCATGCACAGCGGAAGACTTCTTGGGAGAAAACCTTTGTCCTATAGCAATCTGCCTACTAGGTTTCTGAGTATGACTCTTTGGTTCAACGAGTTTGTTGTTGTTTCTAGTCTTAGGGGATTGAACCTTAGCATGAGAATTCACCTCTTTCAGGAATTTTGTTATACAATTATCATGATTTGCATTAAAGACACATTTATGACACGTTGAGCAAACAAAGTGTTTGGAGTCAGAAAAAGAACTAGAATTCCTAGAGTGATCTACTAGCGACACACCATTTGACATTCCACAACTACTCTTAGATATAGGCAAACTCCTAGATATTTGATTGTTGCTCCTAGGATTTGGTTTGCTACCATTAGTAGTGTTTTGTAGACTAGTAGTATGCATCACACTAGGTTTTGAATTCCTATTTCTTTCTTGTGTCTTTTTCCTAGCTTCCTCTAGATAGTGATTATGAGCCATATCATTTGAACCATACGGTTCTTCTTGACTATTCCTAAATGAGCCAGGTGCAATCACGTGATGAGGTTTTGCAAGCACATATTCTCGAACTTTAGGCAAATAATGAGGAGTGACTGGTTTTGACAAAACGTTATTCACATCAACTTGGGAGGCAAACCGTGGTTTTGAAAAGTTAGGTCGTTCAGATTTAAACGCATTTGGTTGTCTAACAACTGATTGGTTTCTGAGTGGTTGTAAAACCGGTTTCCCCAAGATTGATGGTTTTGCAAACTTAGTATCCACACTATTTCCTTTTAACTTTCTTAATTCATTTTTCAATGCTACATTCGCTAAAACCTTTTCTGATTCCAGCTTTTATAAATATCAGCATTTTCAATTGCTCTTTACTATTTACTTGAGCAATCAGTGAGTCATTATGATCTTTCGTCTGAATTCGTGTCTTTTTGATAGAATCATAAAGTTCTTTGTAAGTCTGTTTTAAATGCTCATTTTCCTTATTTAACTTCTCATTCTCTGTAAGTAATTTAGCCACACTACTTTCTAGTTCAATGTTTATTGTTTCCAAAACATCAATTTCATGTTTAACCTTGGCTTCATTACTTGCATCCTTCACACTTTTAATTTGATTCTTCAAGTTGCAAATTAGTGTGGTTTTGGCCTTGAGCTGAGCTTTCAAATTCATTTATCTCAAAAAATTCACGAATAACTCAGGCATCCTGGTTACTTACATGTTTATTACTTTGAAAACTTTCTTCCTTATGTTGTATTGAAATTTCAAGTGAAATACAATGTTTTTCAAGTAATAAAAACCTGCGTGAAAGTTCATTATACCTTTCTTTTTCAATCATTTCTTTTGATTTGACAAGCTCAGCTTTAAGGAAAGAACTTTTTGCTTGATATTGTTCAGCATCCTGGTCAATCTCTCCTCCCTTTCTCACCCCCCTCCCCCCCCCCCCCCCCCTATGGACAATATTGTTGAATCAGGAGTGTTTTTGCTATTGACCTTTTCCAACAGATATGTGTCATATATGGGTTCAGATTGCTCAGTATGTTGTTGTTCATTAGCAAGGACATTATGTTGAGCAGTCAATTGTACCTCAGCAAATGGCACTTGGTCATTTACTGGTCTGATATCTGCATCCACAGCATGTGTGATATAAGTCCTTGAACTGCTGCTTGTATCATGCTTATCTGACTTAGTCCTGCTGCTTTCTGTAATAACCGACCCAGCATCCAATGCTTTAACGTCTGTGTTTAAATTAACCTCCAATGTTGTACTCTCAGTGACCAAACTCTCGTGCTGTTGTAGCTGAGTTTCATTCACTGATTTGCTGAGTGCATTGTTGTTTTCTGACTCTATCCAACTGCTTTTCGATACAATCAAACTGTCATCCACTGCTTGAACCGGATTGATCTGAACATCTTGTGACTGTAGCTGTAATTTACCGTATGTAATTACAGCTCTATGAATGACCGCTTCAAGTGTATCCAGTGTCTCGAGTAAATCACGTCTGTAAGTATTAGGTTCGCAGAGCGTGTATTCTTCGAAATCTTTTTGCCAACATTGATTTAGATGTTCCGATGATCTTACCCTTTTTGAGGCAAAAAATTCCTTGAATTGTGTTCGGAGTGCTTCAAGGCAAGTCCTTGGATTAACCTCAAGAAGATTATCTCTTTCAAGTTGTAGCCTTAACTGATCCAGATTATGGAGCATATTCACTCTGAAAGTCTGATGCTCTTCACCGAAGAATGAGTGAAATGCTGGTTTAAATGCATCAACAGCATGAGATGAACTATTGAGATAGAGATCACGAAGATGTGTCTCGAGCTGTTCAAACCATGCCATGCAGTGGGAGTGCCTTTGTTTTACGAGACGTTGCGTCAGTTGCAGCTCTCTCTCTTTTGAATTTGAATTTGAAGATTCCATTGAAATTCGATGTGTGAAATGAAATTAAGGATCTTAAGTAGATTAAGTGATTGATGATGTGGTTATGATGAATCAATTAACGTTCACGGGATTTTACAAATCTATGACTTAAACCGATAAAAGAATCATCTTTTACGGGATTTTACTAAATCAAGAAGAAACCGTGAAATATTGATTGATTGTTGATGGTGAAATCGTTGTCGTATTTGAAGTACTTGAACTTTCGTTAACGATTTGATGAATGGCAAATTGTCTTGAAATCCAGGGGCTGGTTTTGCCAAATTCGAATTGTAGTATATTACTAAACAAAAACAATAGAACCTTTTCTCTCCTTTTTAATTGTTTCTAAAGTCCGGGGGCCAATCTTGTAAATTGCAAATTTAGTTTAGTAAAACAAAATGTTTTTCCCTCCCGTATGTCATCTCTTTCGTTTCAAAATTAGAAATATGTCACGTTTGTATTTCTTTGATCGCGGAATGCTACGGTTATCGTCGTTGTAAAATAAATATACCACGTTGATCGAAACGATGTCGCGATCACGATGGTATAAGTTGTAAGACCCGTAGTGTACCGTCACTCGAAACCGAAAAACCCGAAGTTACTTAAACTGTGAATTCGTGTGCTATTACAAGTTGCTAATTCGTTTCTAATTGATATTGGACAAAACGCAATCAGCTTCCAAGACAAAACGCAATCTTGAACTTTGAGACAAAACGCAACACGTAGAGATTTGGGCAGAGTAACCTGTATACAAATTTCAATAGCAAAACGCAGCACTTTATCTAAGCAAAACGCAATATTTCTTTGAGCAAAAACGCAAGACTCTTGGGCAAACCTCAACCCTTTTTGAGCAAAACGCAACGAGTGTGGACAAATCGCAATCAGGCAAAACGCAACACTTTGTAGTCAAATAGCACCAAGTTGTTAAAAAAAATGCAATGGTTTTTCACAAAACGCAATAGTACAAGTGTCACTGTCACAAGTCGTTTTCACGTGGTACTCTTTCTTGTCTTGCCCACTAAACGCAACGAGCAATAACCACAAGTCTTAGCTACGTTTTTGACAAAACGCAACGAAGAAACAATCTTCAATCTTGCGTCTAATCAACCAAATTCGATGCAGAACACTATTAAACGACACTAGACCTTGTTCTAACCTTGAATAAGCTAAATATAACAAGAGAAAGATTTAGACTTATACGCCCACGTTCAACCTGTTTGGAAATAAGAGACACAAAAAAAAATTAAAAAAAATAAAATAAAAAACTTAAAAACACGACCTAAGAAACTAGAAATGTTTTTTTAAACCAAAAATTAAGCCAATGGTATCCTCATATCCCACAAACAGTAAGACCAAGAAAAACTATCTATAAAAATCTTGCAAAGTACTGTTTCAGCCTAATAGCCCACAATTAGAAGATGTTTCAATGTATAACCAACCACAAATAAGACCAAGAAAATAAGAAAAAAAATAAGACTCCACAAAGACGTAGGAACTGTTTGAGAAAGATGCTCACATAAACTACAAAACAGCCACAAACGTTTATATTAAAAGCCCATTTTTGCAATAGCCCAAAAGAAAGAAAGAAATGAAGAATACTCACTAAATTTTGTTTTAAAGGAAATTAAGCTACGAAATGAAAAAAACAAAAAAAAACAAAAATAAGTTAGAAGATAAGCAAAAAAATTTCCCGAAAGTAAGCTCACAAAAATAAGCACAACGAAACCACAATAATCACTCAACCCACCCATGGCTCTTGATACCAATTGAAGGTTCCTAATTTCACACACTTATGATCTTAGAGAGAGAAAGTTAGAGAGAGAGAGTTGGATGGGAGAAACACACTAAAGAGTGTGTGTAAAATGATTTCTTCCAACACCCTCTCCATGTGTGGAGATGATTTAAATAGTTCTTACAAAACGCCCCTAAAATGGGCTATGGTGTGGGATTACAGTAGGTAAAGACTCGTCCCACACCATAAATCATACTATTACTAACAAAACTACGAGCAATGCTAAATATGAAAATATACGGGGTGACCGAGTCTTTTTTTTAAACCTAACATGGTTGGGTTATGATTTTAGTCGCTTGTCATAATTCAATGTTGGTACGTGTAGCTAGTTGATCGCGTACATCCAGGCTTGGGTTTGATCGTGCCTCGTCTATTCTTAGCGTTCGCGTTCTTGTTTCAGTTTCTATCTCTTCACGTTTAGCTTGGAAGTAATCTTTAAACCATCTGTTGGTACATAATCATATATATACTGTACGCATAAGTATTGTGGTATAAAATCTTTGTTATCTGTTAATATGATAAAATGCGTCATCATAGAATTATAAGATATTTTAAAACATGTTGATATCCTATGCGAGACTAGAAACCATAGTTATATAAACAAGAGCTTTAACATTCTAAAAAGAAGTAAAGGTTTTGAAGCAGACCATGAAAACTGAAATTATGTCAGGTACTAATGAAGATGATAACCTGCATGAGAGATGTATAATCTAGTTAGTTGTTAATATTAATAATGATAATGTATAGTATAATAAAATACTATCAAGTTAATGCAATAACACGTGCACTATATAAACAAGCACTATTATATGGTTTGAGTATGCATCGGAGACTAGTTATCTATTATAAACAAGTATATTACGTCATGTTTTGTATCGTTTTCGTGTTAACCAAGTCTATGATGGTTTTATACTTTCATAACAATTATATTAAACCATAACATCAAAGCATAGAATAGCGGAAGCAAATAAAGGATCAAATAACATGTTTGAATAATTAACCGAATTAGGGTTACATACCTTTTGATTCTAGCCCGAACAAGAATCAAATTGCTTAGGGATTATCTCCAAGAACCCTAATTAGGGTTTATACGAAAACAATCCAAGAACAATCTAAAGGAAGATTGTATCACGATCTTGTACACACGCTATGTATCGAGTTAACCAATCACTAGCTTGATAACACGTAGCGTTTAAACGAACGATTCGATCCGATCAACCCAAGGTTATGGGGTCGAATGTAGGACAAAGGAGTGATAGAGTTTAGGGATTATTGTGTGTCTTTCACCTCTCCATATGGGTGTTTATATAGGCACCCTAACCCTAATACTTGGTGAACAAGTAACATCAATTCATTAATTATGCAACATCAATTATGTAACATCAATTCATTAATTATGTAACATTAATTATGTAACATTATGTAACATCAATTATGTAATTATGTACTTGTCCTTGTCCTTATGGTCGTTAGTCTTTTCCGTTAAATACTTAACGACCGTTAAACGTTTACGTGTAAAATTAACAAATATATTATTTATTAATTGTTAACTCGTAGTGAGTGCAATCCCGTGATCTTGAGTTCGATCCTAACACACATCTATTAATTTATCATCCATAAACTAACAGCTCCCACTTGGACATATTTAATAGTATGATCACATCGGTTAGCGTCTAGTTACACGCCGATGCCTCTAGTATGATCTCAAGTAAGGTCTCCTGGAAAAACCTTTTAAATGATTCATATTATTATTATCCTTTTGTTTCTAATACAATGTTAATAAGGATATGGATCTTAGTCATTCCTTAATTAACGGATTCTGTTTCTCGTTTTATCTGATTGAGCAAGATTACCAAATCTTCTGAACGTATTCCAGAAAATCTTGGGTGTGGCCACACATACATCTTACCAATCCCACGAGGGGCCCAGCTGTATTAAACTTCAAAACGTATTTGAAGGAAACAAAATCCGTTATTGATACATCCCGTATAGCTACCAGTTACGTTTTAGGCGGTTAAATTGCTTCACAAAAATGCACTAGATCCATAACAGTTTCCTGGTATCTCAAGTCTGAGGATAACTATTTATGATTTACTTAATGACAAGATCCATAAAGTACAATCACATAGTTGGGATAAGTCCTATATTCAACTCATTAAATATCATGTGAAATTGGTATGTCAACGCATCAATATACTTTCAAGTATATTCTAACCAATACTCAGATTTGTCTTAATTCAATAATATTCCCATATCATTAATCGACAACGGACATTTAGAATATTTCATTATTCAAGGATTTAAAACATGTAAAATAGGATAACAACAATTAATTATCAAAAATAAAACATAAACCTTCATTTTTTTATCTAAATAAATAATGTTTACGCATCATTATCCAAAACACTAATCACAGAATGCATGAAACTACTAGCTAATTCGAAGTCCAATTCCATTTGATGTTCGTTAACTTTCTTAGTAAAGTTTAGTAAAGCAATCAGCTAGGTTTTTATCTGTGTGAAATTTTTCAATTTGATTTCCCACTCTCGGACTGTTCTCAAACATAGTGATATTACACAGAATATGTCTGGGCCTTTCATGGGACTCCAGGTCATTGGCGAATGTGATTGCAGCAGAATGGTCACATAATTCATATTAATAGGTTTATTTATTGAAGGGAATCACTCCAAAGATCTCCAACAACTTCTAATCCAAACGGACTTCCTTTGCAGCTTTTGACGCAGCCGTGTACGCAGATTGCGTTGCATGCTCATTGCAAATGGTTGTTGGTTTTTGCTCTTCCAGTCTACTGTTCCTCTAGTGACGACAAGGACAATTAACCCGTCTGAGACTTCGTAATCAGCTTTATCGCATTGCCAGGACGCATCACAGAAACCTGTAAACCTTAAGTTTTGTATTGGATTTCCTCCGTACACTTAAAAAACATTATCTTTCGTATTCCTCAGATTACTTTAAATATGTTTACAGCAACCATTGGAGCTTTCCTGGATTCTGTTGATATCGACTGACCAAGTTTTGAGCAAACGCCACATCTGGCCTTGTGCACCTGACAGCATACATGATAGATCCCACAGTCAAAGCATAAGGTACCTTTTTCATATAAGCTTTTTCCTCATCTGATGAAGCGCACATTTCATTACTCAAATCATGTTTGACTTCCATCGGTATAAAACCTTTCTTAGAGTTTTGCATACTGAATTTCTTCAATATCTTATCGATGTAAGGGCACTTGGGTAAGTCCAATCAACCACTGAGATCTATCTCTATATTTCTGAATTCCAGAGAATGTATTGCAGCTTCTCCTTAATCCTTCATAGAAAAAACACTTTCAGATTTTCCTTAACTTCCTTAAAAGTCTTGGAATGTTGTTTCCCATGATTAATATGTCTCAACATATGGGATTCAAGAATACTAACATACTCCCACTAGCTTTGCGTTATTCCATGGTCATCACGATTTGAGTAAATCCAAACCTTTTGATTTCCCTCATCAAATGTTTATTCCAATGACGTGGATGCTTGTTCAAACCATAAAAATCGATCTTTGATGTGTTGCATACCACGGTTTGGATACTTTGGATTTACATACCCTTCAGGTTGCTCCATATAGATGTCTTCATCTAAGCGACCATTCAAGAAGGCAGTTTTAACATCCATTTGCCAAATATCATAATCATAGTACGCTGCTATAGCTTTAGAAATCACTAATAGCTCTAATGTTGCTTCAGGAGAAAAATGTCTCTCGTAGTCATCCCCATAAGGGTTTTGAGTGCATCCTTTAGCTACCATGGAGAGCTTTATAGGTGTGTACTTTACCATCCATGTCAGTCTTCTTCTTGAAGATCCACTTACTCCTTACTATTTTAGCATTAGGAGGAGGGTCTACTTCAGTCCAGACTTCATTAACTTTCATGGAGTTCATTTCCTCATCCATTGCACCTTGCCATATTACCTTATCAGGGTCAAGCATGGCAGTTTTATAATTAGCAGGTTCTCCAAGATCCCCTACTACATCATCTTTAACCTCCATGTTTAGACACAGACGGTTGGGTGCACGTTTAGTCCTTTCAGACCTACGGACAGGAATTAATTCCGATGGAGGACCCAGACTTTCAGGTTCTACTGGAATTTCGCTAGTGTTTTCAGAAGGTAATGTATCCATATGATCATCTTCTAGATCATAATCTCTCCCACTGAATTCTTGAGATATGAGATCTCTTTCAAGAAAATCTCCATACCTAGCAACAATTACTTTGTTTTCAGGTGGAAAATAAAAGTAGTAACCCATAGTTTCCTTAGGGTATCCTACAAAGATACACTTAACAGATCTCTGTTGGAGTTTATCAGCTGAGTCACGTTTCACATACGCCTCGCAACCCCAGACCTTTAAATAAGACAAATTCGGCGCTTTGCCATGCCATATTTCATATGGTGTCTTATCAACCTTCTTAGTGGGTACCATATTAAGAATACGAACAACAGATTCTAAGGCATAATCCCAAAAGGATAACGGTAGAGTAGTAAGATTAAACATAGATCGCACCATATCCAATAATGTATGATTTCTCCTTTCAGATACACCATTTTGTTGTGGAGTATATGGAGAAGTAAGATTCTGAACTATTCCATTCTCACTTAGATAATCTTTAAACTCTTGGCTTAAATATTCACCACCTTTATCGGATCGAAGAGCTTTAATCTTCTTTCCTAGTTGCAATTCTACTTCTGCTTATTGAATAAACCTAAATGTTTCAAATACACATGTTTATGTTTAAGTAAATAATACTTTTCCATAACACGACTGAAATCATCCGTAAAGGTTAAGAAGTAGCTAGCACCTTTCCTTGACACATGTCTAAGTGGTCCGCATACATCCGTATGTATTAAACCAAGTAGATCTGTAGCCCTTTCAATATTTTTATTAAAAGGTTTCTTTGTCATCTTCCCAGATATACAAGATTCGCATTTATCAAATGATTCCTCATCGATATTTTCCAAAAGACCTTCACGATGAAGCTTTTGCATGCGAGTCTTGCCAATATGGGCAAGTCTACAGTGCAATAGAGAATTCCTAGTCTAACTTCTCTTTTTATTGGTGCTTAAAAAATAGAATTATTATTATTCTTGGGGACATTGTTAGTTATGGTCAATTTTCAAAACACACCATTCACGGATATAGCAACTATAGAAATATTACCATTTAATGAAACAGAAAATTCCCATTCTAGCAAATAGTATGATGGAAACCAAGATCCTCAAAAAACATGAAAGGGAACAAAACCTTAATAATAGAAGTGGCATAATTAACAATTGTTTAATTTTCAATACTAAATCGAAGGTAAAACTAAATCAAACGTTCTATTGGCTTATCAGCTGCTTGTGTTCCTTTGGCCCACTGCGATATTGATCCCCATAAGGATAGTTTACTCTTCTTTCTTTAAATCCCATGCAACGTATTGCAAACATGAAATACCGGCATCCCGTATCATATACCAGGAATTTAATTTGTAAGTTTAGACTTGAATAAACTCAATTGCAAATAAGTTACCTGAAATGCTGCACCGGGCTTAGACTTCTCTTATTGCACGCAATCTTTGATTAAAGAGGGCTGTTCATCTTCCAAGCACCAGCAACGTCGGCGGTGGGTGACAAGCTTGATCCTTATTAGGACTTTCCTTTTCCTCTTCAAAAAAAAAGGATTTAGTTTGGCTTTGGTTGATAAGGCACAAACTTGGCTTGTTCTTATCTAGCTCCATTACCCTTGCCTTTGGACCTTCTTGTTCGCTTGCGGTTTTGGCCTTGGTTATCTCTACCCTTTTGTTATTAAAAAATCTTGAGGCGTAGGTGCTTTGTCTTTCAAACACCTTTTCGAATGGTCATATGGCAGTGGTGTAGCTCTTTAACTGTCTTCCCTCCACGCACAATGCATCATTGAAGTTTCTTACAAACTCACAAAAATCCTTGTTAATGGACCTGTTGATTTAATGTTATCGCTATCTTATTGTCGTATTGTTTCCCTAGTGTATGTAATTGTCCATGGAGTACTTTCATTTCCAATACATGTTCACTAACGGGTTTACCAGGGGCCTGTCTGCAACTATGTAGAGCATCCACCAGATCGTAGATTTCTACAGCGGGAGGTTTCTCAAACATTTTTCGAAGTTCAGCCAGCATGTTTTGGGGTGGATAATTTTCAAACTGCCTTTCATGAGCAGGTGGCATTTTTCCAGCATAATAAGCCACATCAAATGTGCTTTTTTATATTCTGCTTTAAGGCTGGGCTTTTCAGCCTCAGTTGCAGTATCAGCGGGTTGTCCAGGTACAAGGCTTATTACATAATAGTCAAAAGTATCCGTACTCTCAAGACAATCTTAGCGAGCGATACCAATCATTGAAAATTTATGCCAGTCAGTGTTTTCTCGTTCGGAAAAAAGAAGAAAGTCTTGAACGCGCAACTTAAAGTGTTATTTTCGGAATGAGCCATTTCTAAGAAAAAGTTAATATTTTTAGTATTTCGATAATATATTTTTTAAGAAAATAAAAAATACCCAGGTTAATATTAATATATTAACCATATTATTTCCTTGAAAACTATGAACACACATTGACATAAACTCCATACTACATCGTTGATCTGCTAGTGAGGAATATATTCAACGTGGTAACTTGTCGAACATGTAATTGACAAAACATGTTTCAATTCTAGATATTTATGGGAATTTACATTGCTCTAAAAACTAGTGCTATGTAAACATGTTTCATCCCATTTTAATGCCTTGAGTTTCTAGGTCTCAACGAAGTATACTCAATTTAAGTCTTTCTAATCTAAAGAACGCAAAAATCATCCATGTGAGGTCTCACTCAATCCATGAATAGTTTTCTTTCCGTTACGAATTTGTCCAAGGTCTCATTGACTTAATCGCTAATTTCAAGTGTCCTTTATTAGATGGCCATTTAGTACTTAAGTTTAAGGGTATTAATTTTTTGATATGTGAATCAAAAATTATGTATGAAGAAGAAGCATGTCATATACAACTCCATGACATATGTTTAAAAAAAAAATTTTTATTAATTTTAAGGTGAAGATTATAAATAAACAAAGTGTGGTTGAGGCATTGGATGACCAGATTAAGAAGTGCCCACACTATTATAGTCCACAACGTTTACTTTTGCATAGTCTTTCTACTTAGTGTTTCGGATGTGGAATTGAGGCAAATCAACCTTTAAAGTAATTTTGGTACCTTTAATCAGTCATAGTAACTCCAATTTGACGCTACAAGCTAGCGGAGGAAGAATCGGTCAGCTTGAAGTTGACTCATTCTTTTGTGGGTTCGTACTGCTACGCGTTAAACTTCTCACCACAGTTTTGTCAAATTGGATGATCTCTTTTCTAACCTTTAGTTCGTAAAATTACCAATCAACTATTTAATCTTCAAAACAATTCTTTTATATATTTGATTGTAGTCCATATTTTTTCTTTGAAAAACTTACCCCTTTTTGTTTACATCCAATTCGCCATAATTATATAAACAAAAACAATGTAATTAAATTAAGTGTACTAAACTAAAACAATAAACAATTTTAACATTTTATGCATTAAATAGTAAATTCATGTGGCCACTTGTTATCATTATATACGTTGAACCCTTTATTTTTAAATTTTAGGTTTTATTATCATAATTCCATCACAAGATACAACAATATATAAGTCTTCCCGAATTTTAGATTTATCGTACTAAAATTAAGTGGTCAAAAATATACACGTAACAAATTACTTCATATATTCTCATGATCCATGATAAACATGCATGTTTGTCATGGATCCACACAATACACATAACAATTATCCCGTAAGGATCGTAACCCACATACATGTCATAACAATTTAATCATGTATATTAAACCTCTTTAATCAAAACATGTACTTTAGGGTTTCATATATAAAAAATTTCGAATTTTTTTTTATAAAACCCTAAATCATGTATTTTAACATCAATACAATATTAGTTATTGATTTTAGGTTTCGGTAATTATCAACATGTTAAAATGGCTCGTGATGCCACTGAAGGTTTTATACTTTCATAACAATTATATTAAACCATAACATCAAAGCATAGAATAGCGGAAGCAAATAAAGGATCAAATAACATGTTTGAATAATTAACCGAATTAGGGTTACATACCTTTTGATTCTAGCCCGAACAAGAATCAAATTGCTTAGGGATTATCTCCAAGAACCCTAATTAGGGTTTATACGAAAACAATCCAAGAACAATCTAAAGGAAGATTGTATCACGATCTTGTACACACGCTATGTATCGAGTTAACCAATCACTAGCTTGATAACACGTAGCGTTTAAACGAACGATTCGATCCGATCAACCCAAGGTTATGGGGTCGAATGTAGGACAAAGGAGTGATAGAGTTTAGGGAATATTGTGTGTCTTTCACCTCTCCATATGGGTGTTTATATAGGCACCCTAACCCTAATACTTGGTGAACAAGTAACATCAATTCATTAATTATGCAACATCAATTATGTAACATCAATTCATTAATTATGTAACATTAATTATGTAACATTATGTAACATCAATTATGTAATTATGTACTTGTCCTTGCCCTTATGGTCGTTAGTCTTTTTCGTTAAATACTTAACGACCGTTAAACGTTTACGTGTAAAATTAACAAATATATTATTTATTAATTGTTAACTCGTAGTGAGTGCAATCCCGTGATCTTGAGTTCGATCCTAACACACATCTATTAATTTATCATCCATAAACTAACAGTCTATGGTACTTGCTTTTGGGAAACATCATGGTTATAATATTGTAATACGATTTTATCTAGTAAGTTTTATAATATATATGTAACCATTTTTCCATATGTAAGTGAATCAATATGCTACATTACCTAAGTACACATGTTTAATCAGTAAGCTATAAAATGAAAATAAAATGTTATGTTTGATTTGATTAAGTTATGAATATATTTTAAAGCGAAACCTTAAACTTTTTATAAAGCATATAATATATATGTATATATACGAAATCATTTTTGTGTGTAAACTATTCAACAAGATTCTTTATATAAACAAATTGTGTAAACGTACATATGATCAGTAACATGAATGGTATTGATTCATCAAATGAGAAAATTAATAATTAATAATTACGTATATAATAAGATACTTTACTAATTAAATAAGATATTAATTAGTTATGTATAACTAAATATTAAATGGTCCCTAATTTTGTAGATAATCGGAAGCGGGAATAAGTCGATTTGATTCTTTTGAGTTCGCGTTGATTTGTTTAAGGTACATATATTCTATCATTTCTTTGTAAGGATTCTCATGACTTTTGCTCCGTATCTATTTGCCTTGTTGAAATCCCTATTTATGTTCCCCCATCCTATGATTCGATGTTCGTTTGCTATCCTATTTGATAACTTCGTTGAGCCCTTTAAATTTGTTTGATATAAGCTTCATTTGACACTGCCATGATATAAGTTTATTCGTATGTTTGATCATGACCTTCTTTGGATATATATTATGTTTGCTTTAATATGTTATATGAGCCCTTTCATTTGTCCCGATGCCTGAGCTATTAACTAGCCATGGAGGTACTATGGCCGCATCATTGTGACACCAATGGCGTGACACTATTTGTGGCGGTGTGATCAGTCCACGGCTTTCCCATTTTTTGTGTGTGCTCTTTATGCACTTGGCCATATATGATTTGATTTGATTTGTAGGGGGCGTATGGATGCATCCTAGGCTAATATGTGTAGGTTTTGGATATGATTTGGTGCATGGCTTAGTTTGGTGCCAACACCCCATTGCACATTTGTAGGGTACATCTGGAGCTTCATCTCCCATGTACAATTTGATACGATATGATATGCTTTTGATTGTAGGGTCTAAGCATGTGGCATGCTTTAGACATTTGTTTGAGCTCGGTGGGCATTTCTAGATGTTTTGCTTGACTATCTATTTCGTTCAGTTCTAATGATATATGAAATCTCTGCTACCAGCTTATGGTGGTTCCATGTCGTTTACTTGGCATATTTGATCTATCCATTTGTTTATATATCTGTTCACTGAGCTTTTTAGCTCAGCCGCATTTCTTTTCTCCGCGGCAGGTAATAAGAGGGAAGCTGGGTTATGAGTGAAGAGTGCTTAGGAGCTCTTATCGAACTGAATGGATGATAGTTCTCCTCATTTCATTTAAATTGCTAAAACTTTGGATCTTGCATTTTGTCTTCCGCTTAAACTGTGTATTGGATTTATTTTCGTTTGAAGGTCATTATGTTCGAGACCTATTAATTCATTGTTTTGTTAAGGAACTTTGTTCAACTATTTTTATAAATAAAGCCTTCCGCTTGCGTTTGTTTTGATGCCATAAGTGTGACATTTGACCCGTACGGGTGGGGTGTTACATGCATCCTCAAAGAATCACACTCATTGGACGCAAGACGAGGAAATATTATTAAGGCGAGTGTTATGTTTCCATTTCTGAGGATAACTAAATCGGGAAATGACCAGGACGAGCTATCATTTTGGTTTCGGGTTCTTAATGAGTTCAACAAAAGTGCTCCACACCAACATACGACAGATATGATGATTAGGAAGTGGACACCCTTAAACTATAATTGCTAAAAGTTCAACTCTAGCTACAAACGTTTAAAACGTTTGAGCAGAGGTGGGGAAAACAAGGTTGGCCTTTTGAGCCGTTATAGAACTACACATCGTGACGAGAAGGATGGAAAAACGTTTACTCTAGAAGGGCCATAGGCAATCTTGACAAAACATCCCAAGTGAGATGCGACCAAACCCATTGAACCGGTTGATGACACCTTATATTTAACTGAGCCATCAGGTAGATGATTTTCCGAACACCCCACCCCCCCCCCACCCAACTACGAAAGTGACAGCAAAAGTAAATCGGAGACCACGATGTGCAAGATTTTTAGGGATAATGTACAAAATGAATTAAGCACTCAAACGGAGTCGCTCAAGACATATGTCTACATGCGATGACTAAAGCGAAAGAACGCGACAATAATGAGGTGAAATAAAATTAAGTTTCTCAGCACTAGCATCCCCGGGGTTATCGGAACGCGGATGCTTATCATCAACATGCCAAAAAAGAAGAAATCCGAAAATCATAGACGCAGGTAGGACTCCATCTTGTCCCCTACTGTTTATTTATTCTAATTTATATTAGTTAGGTTTTGTGTTTTTTAAGAAAAAAAGACGAAAAAAAAAGTGCGCAGGGAGGAAAAATTACGTAGGAAAATTAGTATTTTGCTCAGCTGCCATGACATCATATCATATAAAAAGAACATGTCATGTGATGATCACATGACCCAAACAAACAAACAAAATTGAAATCATTTCTTTTAACCCTAACCCCTCCTACTTATTCTCAGGCGATTTAAGTCCGCCCCTGCTGATCACTCCACCGGGTCTGTCTGTTTACTATCCTAATAAGTTTCTTTAATCGTATATATTTGTTTTTTTTATAAACCCATCTTTTATATATAACAGAAAACATGAATCAAAATCATCATCAGTAGCAGCAATCGAATGAAGTTAGACATGACTATGATAACACACTTACAGAATTCCTTGGTTCCTTAACTGACTACACCCCAACTGTAATTTTTTATTTATTTATTATATAATATCTTTGTTTTATGTTTTTTAAACTGTTTTATTTACTTCTATATAGATTCCTGATGAGCTGGTGGAACATTACTTAGCTAAGAGCGGTTTCTAATTAAATCGAACAGCTTCCTTGCTAATAAAATACTAATAAAATACTATGTATGTATAAATATATTTGTATATATATGTATATATTATTCGGGTGGGGCGGGTCGGAGATGTTATTCCCGTTCAACGCCTCAAACCCGATTAAAATCTCCGCTTAAACTCCAAGCCCGCCCTGTAACCCGATAATTATGCCTCGCGTCGTCCCAATTAGTTCGGGATTAGAATTTCTCGATAGAGTTCGGGTTTTTTTCAATCCCTACGTACCCAATTAGTTCGAGTTTAGAATTTCTCGGTAGAGTTCGGGTTTTTTTCAATCCCTACGTATACCAAAAGAAGAGCGTATACCAGAAATAGCATAAGGTACAACCAATCATTATACAACCATAGAGCTCCGTTTCTCAAACGATCCCCTGTTAACAGGCCAACAAATCGAAAGGGTTACAGCGACGATCTATAAACAGCAGATTGAACCAAAATTAGCGATAAATAATGTCACGAGAACGATTTAGAAAAGCTTTATTGCCACCAGGAGCAGAGGTAATTACCGTTATTCTGATTTAATTCATCAATCAATCAATATTGTATGGGTTGTCTAACGAGTGCCCTCAGGGCATTGCTTACGGTGCATTAATTCATTTTTAACTTTCCTTATAAATTAAAAAAATGTATTTAATACACATTAATTGATCTTATAATTTACCTTAATTAGTTGTGAATTTGAATTTGATAAACTTAAAATTTTCTTATTTTATCATTTCATCTGGTGCCCTGAGGGCACTAATTAGACAAACCCAATATTGTAATTGGAGTTATGAAAAAAAAAATTAATTCTAACTACAGAATATTGAAAAGCTGGAAAAACATCGTAAAATAAGGGAATTACTATGGTGCTCAACAGATGTACAAGACCACTAGCACAAGGTACTACCAATTTTATTTTTTCTTTTTAGGTAACCGTGGTTTCCGACCTTTTGACCTAATCCACAGGGTTTGGCCCACCAATTTATATATGTAACAAGTACTATTGCATTGTTACTTGTTTATCAGATACTACTTATGCTCGTTATAGATATGCGACAGTTGGACGATTTAAGGAATTGTTGAAACTTCTTCAGTCAGGTGCTTATCTACATCGGGGTATAACTAAATTAACTATTTTACTAGGTACCAAAAGGCTTGTGTTTTAATAATACTTCATGTTGTGTGAGAAACTCTTCAATCAAATAATTACGGGTTCATGTTCTATGTAACATGTGATATAGTTTGAGGTATAAATATTGTTATATAGTTCAATAAAAAATAATGATACAATCAAGTTTTTTAATAGTTACATTTCAATTTTCAAAAAGTGTTACGTTGGGTATGACCATATGACTAAATCAATGTTACATCATGAAAGCATTTTTATATACTCAATAATAGTACCAAATGTTCGTCAAAAGTTTGTGAAACTCAAATACGGAGTAGGACGTACCTTTTATTTGACATCACTAAGCGATGTCGTTAAGTGCTCTTGACACCGAAAGTGACTAGGTTGTTTAGTGTTGTATCACATCATCGTTCACTCTTACCACCAAAACCTACAACACGAACGTGACTCATTTAAACACAAGTATACCACATGACACGCTCATAAACACACACAAAATCAGCAAAATTATGTTCGCTAAAGCCAACTACCGAACCACCAATGAAGCAAGAGTGGTTTAATGGCGGTTAACGCGTGGTTATGATGGTTGACACATGGTTACATGCATGCCTTATTGGGGGCCAAGTCTAATTAGATGGTTTTGGAGAGATAGCAAGTCGCATTGGTATAGGTTCAACCACTTTTGGTGGCTAGCTAGGACCAACTATACCCGTTGTGTGGTC
>BQNB010049737.1:30201-41891 GCA_026074375.1 Tanacetum coccineum
AGTATGACGTCATAAGATAGACGTAGGAGAGCAAAATCATAATCAAGTATTATATACTAATTATTAATATAATAACAATGAAGATGCAAAAGGGAGCATATAAGTTACTTGGGAGCAAGCGCACGGATATCGGACAATGGTGAAGGACTCTTAAAAATTTTCGAAAAACGGTTATAGTCTAGTGTTTCAAAAACGACCTAAGGAGATATGGCCGATTTACAGAAACTAGTCAGTTCTGAACTACTGTTTGAAAAAAGGGATTTAACTCCAGATTTTTGCACTAAAGTGCTGGGTTTTTAAAACATGGTTAAACACTAGACATCATAAGCTTTCATCTCTCTTTGGATTCAACTTGATTGCTATTATAGAATAGGATTTATGGCCAAAACCGTAAGTGTTAGGAATTCAGCGAACTTTCTGTTTTGAGTTATGATTAGTAAAAACTCATTTCCCGTGGATTGGTAAATGGTTTGATTAAAAGGCCTAATGTTCTGGAAACTAGACTTAAGTATCTTTCCAGGGGTGAAAGCCCCATCTTTGTATCTTTTATAGGTTAAGAGATATGGTCTTGTAAAGTTGACTAAAATTCAGCAACATAGTTTTACGCCTTTTCTTGACAAATAAAAGTGCGGCCACATAGTAATAAGATAAGAATCGCTAAGCGAGACTTAATAGACACTTAATGTAGTATAAGTGCAGGTGGTATACCAATTTTGGGATAAAAATACTTCGGTTAAGTAATAATGCAATGCCGTGCATATCTTGAAGACATATCTCATAATCATGTGTTTATTTTTACGTATTGGTTTCTTTATCATTCTAAGCCGCATCACGTCTTATAGGTTGTACTTAGACGCTTCTCACTCGTCCGATGATTCATCTACTTCTGGTCTTCATAACTCCTCGGTGAGTTCATAGCCCCACCTTTTCTCTTTTAATGGTTTTCATAAACTGTTTTCGGGGTGAGAATACATGCTCATTTTACCAAATTGATTTCTACTACTTAAGCGTTAAATGACTATTTTTACTAAAGCTTTTACTTGCTTACTACCTGAATTTTAATACATGGTTGATTACTTATGAACTTACTAAGTTTGATTTGCTATGCATGTTTTTTTTACCTTTGGACACAAGTGTTGTTTCAAATTGTATGCTATGCCTGATATTAATGCCTGATATTATTGCCTAAGTACCTTCTCTGCCACTTAAGTCCCCTGTTTATCATGAACCGTCAGTTGCTAGTGTAGTGAGCGCGAGTGTTGTGGATAGATCTATCGGGACTGACAATCCCCACCTTTCTTTGGGGTCACAAGCTGACTCATGGTGCATTGAACATTTGAGGTATTACTTTCTAGGATGTTTGGCAGAACATCCTACTTTTGTGGGGCATTCCAATCAATGATTAAGACGTATAAGGGTTTCGTGTCATGACTATGCAATAATATATACTAGACTTGTGATTTGTTTCTCTTGTCGACATACTTGGTTGGACTTCGGAATACGTACTTAGTTCCACCATTACTTAACCTTGTGGTCCACTTTTAAATACTAACTTGAATTACTGAACCCACTACTTGGATTTCAAAATAATACTAAATATGTACCCACATTTCTTCTTACTGGAATATTACTTGAATTATTTCAATACTGTTTTTACTTAAACCTATGAATTCACCAACATTATTGTTGACGTTTTTGCATGTATTTTCTCAGGTTATTATCTTGCTAGCTGAGCATTGGGAGCATTCGAGTCGCGTGGATATCAAAACTTAAAGGACTCGGTTTTCTTCACATTCGATAACTATTTTTCCTTAAATATACAAAATGAGTCACGATTGAAATCTTGTAACCTTGTTAAATCATAAATTATTGGGACCTAAATTTACTCTGATTTATTTAAATCGAATGTGACATTTTATCAAACGTCTCTTTTGAGGTCGTTTACTGTGACTTGTACTTTATACTATGAAGTAGCACCCCAAAGTGGTATTCCGCTGCGTTGTGATTTTATGGGGGTGTTACAGATTGCCCCAAAAAATCACAACGCAGTGGAATACCACTTGGGGTGCTACTTCACAGTTCATACGCACAAGTTAAAAAAAACGACTTCAAAAGAGACGTTTAAAAAAATGCACATTCGATTAAAATATCAGAGTAAAATCAGGTCCCAATAATTTATAATTTAACAAGACTACAAGAGTTCAAACATGACTCATTTGTATATTTAAAGAAAAATAATTATCGAATGTGAAGAAAAACCAAGCCTTTAAAGTTTTGATATCCACGCGTCTCGAATGCTCCCATGCTCAGCTAGCAATATAATACCTGAGAAAATACATGCAAAAACGTCAACAATAATGTTGGTGAATTCATAGGTTTAAGTAAAAGCAGTATTGAAATAAATCAAGTAATATTCCAGTAAGAAAAGTGGCGTACAACATTTCAAAGTATTATTTCTGAAATCCAAGTAGTGGTTCAGTAAATAAAGTAGTATTTAGAAGTGGACCACAAGACTTAAGTAATGGTGGACTAAGTACGTATCAGAAGTCTAAAACAAGTAGGTAACAAAGAAACAAATTCACCAAGTCTAAGTATATATTATTGCACTAAGCTCATGACACCGAAACCTTCACGTACTTTCATCAATAGATGGAATGCCCCAAAACATAGGATGTTCTGTCAAACATCCTAGAAAGTAATACCTCAAATGTTCAATGCACCATAAGTCAACTCGTGACCCCAAAGAAAGGTGGGGATTGTCAGTCCCGATAGATCTATCCACAACACTCGCGCTCACTACACTAGCAACTGACGGTTCATGATAAACAGGGGACTTAAGTGGCAGAGAAGGTACTTAGGCAATAATATTCAGGCTACTAACAGTTTGAAACAACACTTGTGTCCAATAGGTAAAAACATGCATAGCAAATCAAGCTTTAGTAAGTTCATAAGTAATCAACCATGTATTAAAAATTCAGGTAGTAAGCAAGTAAAAGCTTTAGTAAAAATAGTCATTTAACGCTTAAGTAGTAGAAATCAATTTGGTAAAATGAGCATGTATTCTCACCCCGAAAATAGTTTATGAAAACCATTAAAAGAGAAAAGGTGGGGCTATGAACTCACCGAGGAGTTATGAAGACCAGAAGTAGATGAATCATCGGACGAGTGAGAAGCGTCTAAGCACAACCTATAAGACGTGATGCGGCTTAGAATGATAAAGAAGATCGATACGTAAAAGTAAATCAAATGATCACGAGATATGTTTCCGAGATATGCATGGCATTGCATTATAACTTAACCGAAGTATTTTTATCCCCAAATTAGTATACAACCTGCACTTATACTACATTAAGTGTCTACTAAGTCTCGCTTAGCGATTCTTATCTTATTACTATGTGGCCGCACTTTTATTGGTCAAGAAAAGGCGTAAAACTATGTTGCTAAATTTTTAGTCAACTTTACAAGACCATATCTCTTAACCTATAAAAGATACAAGGATGGGGCTTTCACCCCTGGAAAGATACTTAAGTCTAGTTTCCAGAACATTAGGCCTTTTAATCAAACCATTTACCAATCCACGGGAAATGAGTTTTTACTAATCATAACTCAAAACAGAAAGTTCGCTGAATTTCTAACACTTACGGTTTTGGCCATAAATCCTATTCTATAATAGCAATCAAGTTGAATCCAAAGAGAGATGAAATATTATGATGTCTAGTGTTTAACCATGTTTTAAAAACCCAACACTTTAGTGCAAAAATCTGGAGTTAAATCCCTTTTTCAAACAGTAGTTCAGAACTGACTAGTTTCCGTAAATCGGTCATATCTCACTCATCCGGAGGAGATATGGCTCTATCCAATTCGACACATGTACCTTGAACTTATTTCTACAACCCCATCAAATAATCCAGACCTTCTTAGGCCAAAAGTTTGCTGCAATTAACCCATTTATACTGCTGGTCTGCAGCAGTCCCAAATTTTCCTACCAAACACTAATTTTGTTGTATTTTCCAAACCGTAATAGCTATTAAAGTGAATCCACTTGGAGAAGTTAGATTAAGATGTATACTACTGAGATTAGTTTTCCTATCCTACATTTTAGAGCATTAACTTGGAGTTTAACTCGTTTTCCAAACGATGTTCCAGATTTGACTAGCAATCGTAAAACGGCCATAACTCCCTCATCCGGAGGAGTTGATAAACCATCCAATTAGCCACATGAACCTAATAACTATATCTATCCAACCATGTAATTTATTCATAGGCTCTAGGCCAAAAATTATTGGGAAAAGCCACGTTTTGCTACTGATTTGAAAACAGCCTCTTAATTCTACCTCTAATTCAATCCAAAACTCATCCAAATCACTAATTAATCAAAAACAATGCCAATACACATCTTATAAACATATCCCAATCATCAATACATGATGTTCATAATCAAACCAAGATCAACCATAATAAGAACATGCATGCTTATAAAAATCAAAATCAAACACATGCACCCAACAAAAAATAAATTAACATAAAAAGAAAACAAGAGGCTTACAAACACAATGGAATAGCTAAAAGATCAAAACCATAAACCCTTATGGTTTCATGACTTTGGCCGAAAACCACACAACCCCAAAACAATATCCGAAACTCGATTTCGTTGCATCAAAACTTGTTTACACCATCAATATCTAACCCTTGATGATCCTATTGCTTTTAATTAGATCAAACACTCAAAGATTAAAAGTTTGATAAAATCAATATCTTCTTAAATCTTGATGTATGGTGAATTCTAACTAGAAAAGAATGATTAGGGTTTAGTTTATAGTTGATTTAGGATAAAAGGGAGTGATTTGTTGGATGATTGAAGATGGTGATGGTGGTTTGTGTCGAACAAAGATGAGGAAGGGAGGGAGAGACCCAAAATTTATTAACTGTGTTTGTGTGTGTATTTGATTTGGAAAAAAAAATTGATATAAGGCTATATATATTTATTGATTAATATATTTAATTACTTCCCATCTTTTATAAAATTAAAGGAGTGTTTGTTTTTGAGTTTAGTAGGAGTAAAAATATGATAAGGGGGTGTTTGGTTTAGTTTCTATGATTAAAACGATTAAAGTGGTGCTTGTTTTTATATGTATGTTTATAAATTAAATATTTTATTTTTATTTTTCTAAATATTTTATTCCATAATATTGTTTTAAACACGTTAGTATAATAATTAAAAATTGTAAAAATACTATTTTGACGCGGTTTCGGCCAAACGCGGATAAAAGATGAAAATTAATAAAAATAAAATAAAATAAGCTCTCATGGCTAAATTATGAAATTGTCGACATCTCGAACGCTAAAATGGATAAAGTTCAAATCACGACTCGAAAATAGCTAAAACGACGATTTTTCGTTGAAACGGCTAAAAACAAAATAATAATTTCCTTAAAAATTTGAAATGGAATTTAGAGCTCGGTTAAAATGTTGACCGTAAAATACGAGATGCTACAGTCTTCCCACCTTAAGGGAGCGCCGTCCCGGTGCTCTATTCGACTTATCTTCATAGGGTTTGTGACGGTTGATTCATAGTCGAAAAAAAATCCATATCAGAAATGACGAGTCGAAAGAAGTTCATACCCCAAAGGATGATTCGTACGCACGCTATGTCGGATACACATAAGCCCACTGATTTATAATTTGTCACTTACAAAAAGAGGCGTCCCAATCCTTGTAAGTAATAATTTATAAACTTATGGTTCGGCGGTTTATAATTTCCTTATTCAAATAAAGAAGCGTCCTAATTTATTTCAATAAGACGATTATAAATCATCCTACTTAAGCATGACCGACACAAAAACACAATATCAAAACAGTGTTACAATAAGTTAAAGGGAGTGTCTACTTGACGGCATGATTCTTCAAAATCATAAGAAGTAACAAAAAGAGTAATGAGACGTTAGTCAATCGCGTTCCAAAGGTATGTGCCAAAAGACGACACGATCTGAGGTGACAAGATAAAGCCGCACTCGCATCAATTGGAAGATTTCAAAACAATGAATTACAAACACAACATACGCGATTTAAAACTCGGAGTCGAACAATAAAATAACTAGTGGAATTGACAAAGTACACCGAATGTCAGTATTATCAAAAAGGAAATAAAATAAAGTCACGTTAATGATTCGGAGATCACCGCATCGCTCATAAAATATCAAAGAAAAAGAACTTATTAAGACTTACCATAGTACTATACACATATGTAGGTAATTATCATTACATAAACCTACTGCCTTTACAATCTACCTTAATGGAACCTATATTTCAAAACTCGTAATAGTAAAAATGAAAACAGTTTTTCGCCTAAACAAGATGTTAACTCAGTTTTACTGAGATTACAAGATAAATACTCAAAGTGTTAAGATCCTAAGTGAAGTTATCATTTTATCATCATGTGCCAAATCTGATTATTTAAAACGTTTTCTTGTTATATCGTTTTTAGCATAATTCCCATTTTATAACTCTGTTTGACCCAAAACGAAAGCCCAATTTTAAGTTTATCTAAATCCTACAGGTTTTAATTAGAGAATGGGGCTTTTGAAAATCTGGGCACAATTTATGATTAGTTTAGCCGTTTTAGTCGTAACTCATTCATTCGGAATGGTTACGACTCTATCCAAAGCCCCACATACACCTTGTATGTTGACCTACCCAACTAAGTACTATGGTCACAGGCTCCAGTAAAAAAAAATTATTTCAACATCATTTTCAACTTACCTAAAAATTCCGAAAGTAGGAAAAGCGACCGAAAATAGCAACACTTAAATGAATACCCTTTTATATATGGATTGAGCGGTATATCCGAAGATAAAATTAAGAATTTAAAAATAAAATAGCTTACCTATGTACGGGTATCCATATATAATACTAGTATTGACGTTCGAGGGAGAAAATAAGAAAACAGGAAGTACACGATAATCGGGGTGGCAAATATAACACGACGATATAAGCCAAAGAGTATACGTCATAAGATAGACGTAGAGAGCAAATCAAATCAAGTATTATAATAATCTAATTAGTAATATAATAACAAGGAAGATGTAAAAGGGAGCATATAAGTTACTTGGGAGCAAGCGCACGGATATCGGACAATGGTGAAGGACTCTTAAAAATTTTCGAAAAACGGTTATAGTCTAGTGTTTCAAAAACGACCTAAGGAGATATGACCGATTTACAAAAACTAGTCAGTTCTGAACTATTGTTTGAAAAAGGGATTCAACTCCAAATTCTTGCACTAAAGTGTTGGGTTTTTAAAACATGGTTAAATACTAGACATCATAAGGTTTCATCTCTCATTGGATTCAACTTGATTTCTATTATAGAATAGGATTTTAGGCCAAAACCGTAAGTGTTAGGAATTCAGCGAACTTTCTGTTTTGAGTTATGATTAGTAAAAACTCATTTCCCGTGGATTGGTAAATGGTTTGATTAAAAGGCCTAATGTTCTGGAAACTAGACTTAAGTATCTTTCCAGGGGTGAAAGCCCCATCTTTGTATCTTTTATAGGTTAAGAGATATGGTCTTGTAAAGTTGACTAAAATTCAGCAACATAGTTTTACGCCTTTTCTTGACAAATAAAAGTGCGGCCACATAGTAATAAGATAAGAATCGCTAAGCGAGACTTAGTAGACACTTAATGTAGTATAAGTGCAGGTTGTATACTAATTTGGGGATAAAAATACTTCGGTTAAGTTATAATGCAATGCCATGCATATCTCGGAAACATATCTCGTGATCATTTGATTTTCTTTTACGTATCGATCTTCTTTATCATTCTAAGCCGCATCACGTCTTTTAGGTTGTGCTTAGACGCTTCTCACTTGTCCGATGATTCATCTACTTCAGGTCTTCATAAAAAATACTCCCTCGTAATTTCATAGCCCACTTTTATCTTTAATGGTTTCATAACTGTTTTTCGGGGTGAGAATACAAGCTCATTACCAAATTGTTTCTACTACCTAAGGTTAAATAACTATTTTTAACTAAAGCTTTACACCCCCCCCACCCCCCCCCACCCCCCCCACCAGCCACACCAACTCCCCCCCACCCCACCCCCCCTTGCTTACACCTGAAATTTTAATACATGTTGATTAACTTATGAACTTAACCTAAAGATTGATTGCTATCCATGTTTTTTTTTACCTTCGGACACAAGGGTGTTTTCAAACTGTATACCTATGCTGATATTTAATGCTCATATATTGCCTAAGTACCTCTCTGCCTCTTAAGTCCCTGTTTAGCATGAACCGTGCAGATTGCTAGTGTAGTGAGCGCGAGTGTTGTAGATAGATCTATCGGACGACAATCCCACCTTTCTTTGGGGTCACGAGTTTGACTTATGGTGCATTGAACATTTGAGGTATTACTTTCTAGGATGTTTGGCAGAACTCTACTTTTGTGGGCATTCCATCTATTGATTGAAGTACGTTAAGGTTCGGTGTCATGAGCTTAGGACAATAATATATGTTTTTCATGTAGACTTGGTGAATTTGTTTCTCTTGTCTACATACTTGTTTTTGACTTCGGAATACGTACTTATGTCCACCACTACTTAAGTCCCTTGTGGTCCACTTCTAAATACTACTTTATTTTACGGAACACTACTTGGCTTTCAGAAATAATACTTTAGAAATGTGTACGCCACTTTCTTATTGGAATGTTACTATTTTTTTCAATACTGCTTTTTAACTTAACCTATGAATTCACCAACATTACTGTTGACTTTTTTTTGCATGTATAGTCTCAGTATTATATGCTACTGAGCATGGGAGCAATTCGATACGCGTGGAAATCAAAACTTTAAAAGACTGGTTTTTCTTCACATTCGATAATTATTTTCTTTAAATAACTAATGATCACGATTTGAAACACTTGTAGGTCTGTTAAATTATAAATTATTAGGACCTGATTTTACTCTGATATTTTAATCGAATGTGCATTTTTTTAAACATCTCTTTTGAGGTCGTTTTTTGTAACTTGTGCGTATGAACTGTGAAGTAGCACCCCAAGTGGTATTCCGCTGGATCTAAGGCGCAAAGGGATTTCTCATCACATGTGTATTTTATACGATTTCTATCGTTGCGATGTACGCATCATTCGGTCGTACTTTATTATATAGTAACCTAGCGACATAATTATAGGTCGCGGTCGAGTTCGTTATTGATGACGCTTCGTGATTGATTGATTATTGACTGTTGTCTTCAATCAAGGTGAGTTCATAGCCCCACCTTTTCTCTTTTAATGGTTTTCATAAACTGTTTTCGGGGTGAGAATATATGCTCATTTTACCAAATTAATTTCTACTACTTAAGCGTTAAATGACTATTTTTACTAAAGCTTTTACTTGCTTACTACCTGAATTTTAATACATGGTTGATTACTTATGAACTTACTAAGTTTGATTTGCTATGCATGTTTTTTTTTACCTTCGGACACAAGTGTTGTTTCAAACTGTATGCTATGCCTGATATTAATGCCTGATATTATTGCCTAAGTACCTTTTGCACTTAAGTTCCCTCTGTTTATCATTGAACCATAGTTTGCTAGTTGTAGTGGAGCGCGATTAGTGTTGGGATAGATTATCGGGATTGACAATCCCCACCTTTCTTTGGGTGAATCGAATCCTTTCGAGCACCCAGTCAACGGACAATTTGTATTTAGAAGTTAGGTATAAGGCAATAATACCTAGTTATGGGGCAACATGAATTACATACAAGATATGTGTTAACGTCAAGGCTTCGGTGTCATGAGCTCAATGCAATCAAGATTTATACATTGCATTCGTTGCAATGTATTCTGTTGAATTATACTTTGAAATACTGTCGCTGGCTGATCTTAAACCTTGTGGTCCACTATTGAACATTACTTGATTTATTGAAACATTACTTGGATTTCGATAACAATTCTTCTAAATGTTGTAACGCTACTTTTCTTACAGAAATATTTCTTGAACTATTTCAATACTGCTTTTACTTAAACCTATGAATTCACCAACATTATTGTTGACGTTTTTGCATGTATTTTCTCAGGTTATTATCTTGCTAGCTGAGCATTGGGAGCATTCGAGACGCGTGGATATCAACAAAACTCAAGGACTCAGTTTTCTTCACATTCGATAACTATTTTTCCTTAAATATACAAAATGAGTCACGATTGAAATCTTGTAACCTTGTTAAATCATAAATTATTGGGACCTAAATTTACTCTGATTTATTTAAATCGAATGTGACATTTTATCAAACGTCTCTTTTGAGGTCGTTTACTGTAACTTGTACTTTATACTATGAAGTAGCACCCCAAAGTGGTATTCCGCTGCGTTGTGATTTTATGGGGGTGTTACAGCAAACGTCCCATAAGGGCAAGTGAAGGTGGTCTTCTCTTGGTCTTGCGAGTCAATTGGAATTTGAAAATATCAGGAAAATCCTTCTAAAAAACAATAGTATTCGTTCCCCGCTAATCGTTCGAGCATTTGGTGCATAAAAGGTAACGGGGAATGATCTTTACGAGTCGCATCATTAAGCTTTCGGTAATCTATACAAACACGCCATCCGGTAACTAGTCTAGTAGGTATTAATTCATTATCTTTATTTTCAACTACAGTCATACCACCCTTTTTAGGCACACAATGAACGGGACTCACCCACGGACTATCGGAGATAGGGTAAATCAATTCTGCATCAAGGAAATTGATAACTTCCTTTTTGATAACCTCATGAATTTTCAGATTTACCCTTCTTTAATGTTGAATTGCCGGTTTGAAATCGTCTTTCATTAGGATCTTGTGAGTACAACAACTAGGGTTGATACCCTTAATGTTGGGGATTTTCCATGCGATGGCCCGTTTGGTGATTTAAGAACCTTTAAAAGGGCGGCATTTTCTTCATCTTTTAATTCCTTAGAAATTATGACGGGTAATTTATCAGTTCCTTCTAAAAACGCATATTCAAGACGAGACGGTAAATCCTTGAGCTCAAGCTCTGGAGGATCATCAATAGAAGATTTAATCATTTTAATTTCCTCAAAATGAAGTTCTTTCGGAGGGAGAGGAGATGATGGGTCGTCATTTAATAACTTCTCGAGTAGAAGAAGGTCTCCCTCCGGATCAAAGTCGGCATCATTAAATCCCGGTGGAATTGAATCATTTGTAAGACAAGCTTTGATTTCTTCCAAAATGAAGTCACCTCCCTCAAAAGGAGTGAGAGAAGGAAAAGAAGTAGAAAGGATATGATCTAAAGACGGAGTAGGATTGCCACTTTTAGAACTATTCGAAAAACCGAGCACTTCTTAAGCATACTCCTCATATGAAACGTCGATGACATCGATTCGATTTACCAATTTAGCATTATTGTAGGAGTATCTCGAAGTTTGATCAACTTTAAAGGTTATGGCTTCATCGTCAACTAGGAGAGTTAATTCTTCACCATAAACATCAATTAAAGCACGTGTTGTCCTCAAAAAGGGTCTTCTGAGAATTAAAGGAACCCGAGGATTAACATAATAATCAACGACTATGAAGTCGGCCAAAAAATGAAACTTTCTTACTTTTACAAAGACATCTTCGGCAATACCGGATAGACTAGTAGTCGATCGGTCTACAAGTTCAAGAATCATTCGAGTAGGAGTAAGTTCGGGGAGTGAGAGCTTCTTCC
>BQNB010049738.1:0-20000 GCA_026074375.1 Tanacetum coccineum
TTTACATCCAAACGTTTGTTTAAGTAGTGTATACGTTCCCAAGCCTTAGTGTCACGTTTACAATGAAATTTTATGTATAGATTTATTACCATTTCGTGCATAAGGTTATTGTTCACGTCGAGGTCCACGTTTTGATATAAACGAAAGGTTTTTAAGTCTTGCTTGTTAATAGGTTACGTTACATACTTTCCTTTGTATCTTCGCACCACACAAGGTCCAACATATGTACATATACGTACGTGTGTCACGCATGGAGTGAACCATGCGTGTTCACGTCTATGAAAACATGTTGATCACATCATATTGAGGCCTACGCGTCTAGATATCAAAGAAACATTAATAATATGAAGTGTACAAGTTTAAACGTGACTTACAAGGGTCCTAAGGTTCTTGGTTTGAGTATTAGACGTATGGAATGCTAACCCCAAGCGTATACCCGATCGTATACCCAACGTATGCCAACCCTTGGCTCGTGTACCTCCTTATGTGCTTGTTAAAGTAACCTTATTGTCGTTTATAGGTTCAAAGGAGATGATGGGAGTGTTTGCTTGCGGTTTGTGACCCGCATAAGAGAAACAAGTATGTGGTTAGTTGTTTGAGTGTTTTGTGAATTGTAAGAGTGTTAAATGGTAAGAGTGTGTGAGTATTTATTGGCAAGATACTAGTTACATTTCCTAGTCACATAAACAACCCAAACTATGCCCCAATCCAAGTGGTTTTTGTGGTTTCTAGTTGGTTACACATTGTTTTGTTAAAACCACCAAGTACTATTCTTAATTACAAGATATATGTACAAGATTTGCCTAGATTATGGAAATCATATGGTTTATGTGTGACTTCTTGCTTAGCCGCGGGTATCAAGACCAAAAGAGGGATCCAAATAGGTTTTTAACCATTGTGTAATAGATTAGTGGGGGACATTAAGGACACCTCTTAATTAAACCCTTGATGTACATGTACTTAGGGGTCACTTAGAGATTTTCTATGAAAACTTATGTGTGTGGATCCTTGTTCTAGTCGTGGCATCAAAGAGAGCAAGGAGAGGGATTAATTTGGCTAGCTTGGGACAACTAATACCTTCCTTAATTACCTAGGATTGTACAAGTACTTTGGAGAATAAAGCAAAGATTTTTGCTAGTTGTTTTTGTCCCATATCCGGTCCTAGTGGGATATTAACACAAGAATTGATTAGATTTTTGTGTTAAGGTTTAAAAGTGGGTCTTGGTTTGAGTCTACGTGAGTCTAGGTATTTTTGGGGTGTGTCCAAATGTATTTTATTGCGATACGTAATCCTTTTACGTGACCAATAAAAATAAAATACGCAAAGTTAATAAGTATCTTCTTAATAATTATATATTACTTGGTTGATGTAAATCTTAATTTATTTGATGACCGTTTACCTTAAATTATTATTTATAGTCTACGCGATTTAGCTTAAAAGTTAATTTAAAAGTAAACGCGCATCAGACCAAAATAAATAGTGACGAATAATAGGAGTCGTAAAATGACTTGAAATTGAGAAATGTTACAGTCTCCACCCGTTAAAAGAGCTTTGTCCTTAAAGCTTAAGACCTTGTAGTAGATGACGAAGCCCGGTTTGTGAAAAGATGTGGGTATTATTGTTTGAACGAATCTTCATGCCTGTACAATTACCTAGGATTGTACAAGTACTTTGGAGAATAAAGCAAAGATTTTTGCCAGTTGTTTTTGTCCCATATCCGGTCCTAGTGGGATATTAACACAAGAATTGATTAGATTTTTGTGTTAAGGTTTAAAAGTGGGTCTTGGTTTGGGTCTAGGTGAGTCTAGGTATTTCTGGGGTGTGTCCAAATGTATTTTATTGCGATACGTAATCCTTTTACGTGACTAATAAAAATAAAATAAGCAAAGTTAATAATTATCTTCTTAATAGTTATATATTACTTGGTTGATGTAAACCTTAATTTATTTGATGACCGTTTACCTTAAATGATTATTTCTACGGTGAGACCTTGAGCATAACCCTATCCCCAACCGCAAACTCCATCGGCTTTCGCTTTCCATCAGCGTAGCTCTTTAGTCGATCCTGAGCAGCTTGCATTTCTTTTTTTTTTTTTTTTTTTTTGGCTTATCAGACGATCTTTTTCCGTTGTTTCTTGGATTAATTTTTGGACACAGTTCAGTTGATCTCACACCAATCTCGCCAGCACACCGTGAAGCGACTTTTTTATCAACCATACAATGCCCTCATAAGGGCGCCTTTAGCTTAGTGTGATAACTATTGTTATATGAAAACTCGGCTAGTGGCAAATGCTTAACCCAACCCTTGCCAAAATCGATCACACAAGCACGTAGCAAGTCATCGAGAGTTTGAATAGTTCTCTCGCTCTGGCCGTTAGTTTCTGGATGATACGCAGTGCTTATACTTATATCTGTACCCAAAGCTTTCTAAAATGATTTCCAGAAATTGGATGTGAATCTCTCATCATGATCACAAATGATTGACACAGGTATTCCATGTCTTGCTACTATTCTGTTCAGGTACAACCTTGCCAACTTGTCCAATGGATCATTCTCCCTTATTGGTAAGAAGTGAGCAGATTTTGTAAGTCGATCCACAATCACCCAGATGGTGTCAAAACCTTGCGATGACTTAGGAAGCTTGGTGATAAAATCCATCGTGATATTATCCCAATCCACTTGGGTATCTCAGGTTGTACTAGCAATCCCGATGGCCTTTGATGTTCGGCCTTGACCCTTGCACATGTCAAGCACTTGCTAACATAGGTGGCGATGTCTGCCTTCATATTGGGCCACCAATATAGCTTTTTCATGTCTTGATACATCTTTTTCGAACCGGGATGGATATAGTATTTTGACTTGTGAGATTCGTGCATAATCACGGATCTTAAATCTCCATAGCAAGGTAACCAACTCTTTCCGTTTATACATAGTGTTCTATCGGCACGTGGTTCCAATATTTCCTTGGGTATATCCTTTCTGATAATCCCGCCTACGTCTTCATTTACAAGATTTTCTATTTTCAGGGCTTCGATCTGAGCTTCTAAAATTCATTTGGGAAGATTCAAGCCAATAGTCATAACAAAGGCTCGAACCCGGCAATGGCTCAGTCCATTCCTTACGGCTCAATGCATCGTCCACTAAGTTTGCCTTCCCTGGATGATTAACGAATGACGCCAATCGTAAGCACTTAACAACTCTAAGCCAACGGCGTTGCCTCATGTTAAGCACCTTATGATCGAGAATGTGTTTTGTAGGCTTTTATTATGGTCCTGTGAACACGGTGCATCTGGTGTCCGTAAAAGATAGTGTCTCTATAATTTTTTAGAGTATATAACCACCGCTCCAAGTTCTAAATCATGAGTGGTGTAGTTCTTCTCGTGAACTTATAGTTGTCGAGAAGCAATAACAATTCACCTTCTCATTCATCAGCATCAATAACATTACCTAAACCCTTATGTGAAGCCACACAATAGACCGACAAAGTCTCGCTCCTTCAGGTAAAGCCAGAATTGGTGTACTCACAATTTCTACTTTATTAACTGAAAAGCGTTCTCTTCCTTTTCACCCCAGTCTAACTTGATTCCTTTCTGTGTAAGTTTCGTCATTGACTTACCAATCTTAGAAAATCCTTCGATAGTAACCAGCAAGACCTAAAAATTAGCGGATCTTCGTTGGTGTCCTAGGAGATGCCCAATCTTTGATAGATTCTATCTTGGTTGGATCCACATGTATGCCTCTACAATCAATGACATGTCTGAGAAATTGTACTTTCGGAATCCAAAATTCACATTTTAAAAATTTGGCATACAACTTCTCTTTTTTAAGCAATTCTAAAATGGCCTTGAATTTTCTTCATGCTCTTTTCTCGTCTTTGCATAAATAAGTATGTTCATCGATAGAAGATAATTATGAACTTATCCAAGTAAAGGAGTGCTTGCATACTACTCGGTTCATGAGTCCATGAATACCGCAGGTGCGTTTGTCAGTCTGAATGGCATAACCTAGAACTCGTAATAGCCATACCAAGTTCGAAATGTCGTCTTTGGAATGTCTTGCTCTCGCACTCTAAGCTGGTGATATCCTGATCTTAGATCTATTTTCGAATAAATATTGGATCCCTAGAGTTGATCAAATAAATCTTCGATCCTTAGGAGTGGATAACGATTCTTTACTGTGGTCAGTATAATATAGCTCTCGGGTAGTCGATGCACATTGCTAATGACCCATCTTCTTTTTTGACTATAAGCCGGGGCTCCCCAAGGTGAGGAACTAGGCCTTATAAATCCTTTGTCGGAAAGCTCTTATAATTGTTCCGATAATTCTTTCATTCGGATGGAGCCAATCGATACCGTGCTCTAGCTACGGGTGCGGCTCCCGGAATGAAGTTGATTTGGAGTTCTACCGGTCGAGCCGGAGGAAGCTTGGCAAGTCCTCTGGGAAATACTTCAGGAAAATCTCAAACGATTGGTACGTCCTTTATTTGTTTCCATCCGACTTGTCCTCCTCTTCTGGCCCTTGGCGATATCAACTCCAAAAAGAAGTGTGGCATCCTTTTTGGCCAAGTACTCTTGAGCTATGACCATGAGATAACTGTCAACCAAGATTCTCTCACGTTGCTACTTCCGTTGCCACCAAAAATCAAGAGTTCATTCCCATAGGGAAACTTGAACAAGTTACTCAAAACGCACACGATTCACGGCCTGACATCATCTTAACCATTCCATACCGATAATGACATCGAAACTACCAGGTTTCTAACGGGCATTAGATCTATGGTTGACGGATTTGGTCTAAGAAATTTAAGGTGCAACCTCGTATAATAGTGTCTATCCCGACTAATTTCCCATCAGCTAATTCGACATCATAAACAATTTTCTAATGGAGTTAGGGCGATGTTAATCAAGGAACTAAATGCAGTGGATATAAAGCTTCTATCGGCACCAATGTCGAATAAGATAGATGCAAATAGTTATTTAAGAGGAACATACCCATGACGACATTAGCATCAGGGTTTCCCGATGCATTTCCTCTCTTTTCAGCATTCCCAACTGCATAAACCCAGCCTTATGCATTCCAATTTCTCCCGTCCTTATTCTTCAACTTATGACAATCTCTTTTGAAATGCCCTAGTGTTCCACACTCAAAACAACCATTTCCCTTGGGAGCTGCCCCATTGCCCTTCTGAGCATTAGCAACATTTGTGTTACCAGTACTCCTGCAATCGGGAGCAAAATGCCCTACTTTGTTGCATTTGTGGCACTTCTGGGTGCATGGGCCATTGTTGTGAAGATGGCACTTGGTGCACTTGGGCATTAGATTCCCCCATAAGGCTTTTCCTTTCCCGCCTGTCCACAATATTGTAGACCTTGGGGAAATTCATCCTCTTGGCAGGTTGTTACGTGACACATGGTTGTTTCGGGATGAATCATCACCTACCTTTTGTTGTCCAGACTGCCTTTCTTTTCTGCATAGGTGCGGAGTTTCTGATCCATCAAGTCGTTGGCCAACTCAATAGTCTCATCCAACATCTTGGGTCTGGCAGATTTAACATTCCTATAAATGTTGTCAGAAACTCCACTGATGTACTTGTCAACCTTCTCGGTTTCGTTGGCAACAAACTTGGTACATATCAGGGTTAGCTCTTGTAAAATGTTAGTGTATGTTGGAACGATCGTTCCCGCTGACCTTTATGTTCGCAATCTTGATTTATCCCCTCCCCCCTTTTAAATATTCACTGATTTTACCTCTGCGAAAACTTTGTCCGTCAATCTTTTTCTTGACTACTTCCTAAGTCATTGCATATGCCTCAGGACCTAAGGTTCTTATCTGACCAGTCAAACCAACCCCTAACAGAGTGCAGGTGGCAAACTTCACTTGATTCTCAATAGGCACAAACCACTGATATTGAAAACTGACTCCATCTTCTCAATCCACACCAGTCCAACCGAACTAACAGCCTTCAGTTCCCTTAAAAGTTCAAATAAGGTTGAACACTTCATGAAGTCATGGTAAAAACAAGCGCGCAGTTTGCCCGTTCCTTCGGTATCATCGTTCGAATTGTGCTTTCCATCCCATTGTGGGTTTCGCAAAAGAGCTTGGTCAATCATTGCTTGGATGGATTCGAGTCATGTTGTTTGGGTTGGTGTTGTTAACAGGGGTATTCGGTCCTCTTCTGGTCGTAGGTGCCATGATTTGTCTATATCACAAAAGACAAAACATGAGGTTATATGACAGAATATAATAATGTATAAATGAGATATCAACACAAGAGAGGTATACAGTATGACAGAACACATCCATTTCATTCATAACTTTGAAAATTTACAATGAAATAGTTGTCGGATTTCACAAAATACAATACAAAAGATCTACGCTATGCTAGCGGGAAACCCTAATAATTAACTCCTGAAACAATGACCTAGCAAGATAAAATATAAATAAATCACTGGATGTGACTGTCAGCAGCCCAGAAGCATTTCTTGAGATCTGGAATCCTGAGCCATCTGGGTCTGAGGCTGTCTTGCTCTCCTCTTGCTACTCTCTTAGTGCTAACAACTCGGCATGCATGTCACTCATCTCTCGCCTCATGTCTCTAATGACTCGAAGAGTCTCTACCATCTGTGCCTGACGTCTATGGTCAGTCTCTCGAAGCGCTGCTAACTCAGCCTGCTGCATCTGAAAGCGAGTCTCATGTACTGATTTTTGTCCTGAATGAGAGTACCCAGCAGTGTAGCTGTTTTCGAGATGTGCCCTGGAGATGGGTCTCGTGTGCATACATATGATCACGATGGGTCTGAATGCTCCTGATGATTACCCCGCTTGACTCATCTTATCAAGTGAGCCCAAGCCTCTCGGGAAGCATAGGCTTCCTCCTCCACCATCCATACTGTCTCCTGGAGAGTCATCCTATCCCCCATAAGTAAATCGACCCGCTGCGAGTCCATATCACACACACCGCCTTCCCCCTCCACGCCTTGCTATGAAATATTGAGACCTACTATCCTGAGCATCTCTAGTAAGGCATACAAGTCATGTGTATCATGCTCATGGAGCTCAACAAGCTCTGTGACCCTAGTATTGACCTCTCCTATGGTCATAGGTGCTATCTCAGAAACTGCCTCTGCCGAATCTACCCAAGTATCCCTAATAACCGTAAACCCAACATCTGCTCTATCCCCTGTCGTCCTTCTCTCAGCATCTACCGTGCGAACAAATCCATAATCCTATCCCCCGACCTCTGGAATCTAGCAGTAGAACTCTCCCCAACCTCGTATCTGGAGCCTAGGGTAGACAAATACAACCTCTTGCGGGGAGGCTGCTCAGACTCGGGAATATCATCCCTACGGTCAATAGGTGGTGGTATGTATAGAGATGGTGGTAGTGGTGGTAGTGGAGGTGATGGTAATGCGGCAGTAACTGCATCAATAAGGGCCTGAGTGGATGCTATCCTAGTGGTTTTGTATTTGGGTTGGACACCCAATGATGGTAGTAAGGGTGATGGCACAGGTGGTGTGATGAATGTTGCAGTAGGCCATGCTCCTAACAAGGCGCTCCCTACAGAGGTGGTGGTAAGTGAGATGGGTAGATGATGTGAGGAGTAGTCATGGCCCGTAATCTCTCAACTCTATGCCGTCTGGTGGACGGGATATGGAAGTTCTGAGGCCGTACGATAATCCAAAGCCCCAATAGTAATGTGAGTGAGGGTGGTTGTAATAACAGGACTCGTTCCTCAGTGGGAAAACAGGCTCATCAATAGGTACAACAATAGCAGAGTCGGCCGAAGCTAAGTGCTCCTCCCCTCCTCCTCCTTGTCCTCATCATCCTCATCCTCACCATCAGCGTCATCCCCAGATGAATCACCGTCATCATCATCTCCATCATCTTCCCCGTCCATAGGATAGTCGACCGGACCATCCTCTGTCTCATCATCCTCGTACTCCTCTGGATCCTCCTCGGGAATCTGACTCAGTTTAACAAATCCGGGTGACTCAACAGTAGTGAATCAACAGAGGTTAATGGCTGCTCCTCAGCTGGAAACTCATGCTCATTCTCCAAAAGGTATATACTCAAGGTATATAGGCTCTGGCACGTAAGTCCAGGATCATGTGCCTAGTACTAACGTAGGCTTCACGCCTCATCCTCGTCCTAAGGAACTGCGGTGTTTTAATGGATCCTACTAGGCCTGTATGTAATTCGTAATGGTGGGGGCTTCTGGCTGCATCGGGAGTACCGTCCGTATCCTATATATACGATGACCCGTGGGATGCCTCCCTCAGATATCTCAATCATCATCGGCTCCCCAGAAGGCTCTGCCGGGCTCAGAGTTAGTGTAAACGGAAGTGTAGGTAACCGCAGATGTCGCAGAAGACATGATTACATGCAAAAAGCAAAATAGCCTATATAATATTAACTTTATAAGGAAAGATCGGTATGATATGTCTATAAGCTTTAATTATAAGAGTCTTATAGTAATATACGTAATATCATTCATCTACACGTATATCAGTCAATCATGTAAGCACTTAGTAACTACTAATGCTAAAACAATGCATGTCATGTAAGCATATATTCTGGATGCAAACAAGTAATGATGTAATGTCCCATCGCAAAACCATTTGTGAAAACCCAGTGTAAAACAATGGTTATAGTCATACAAAACTTTTTTTGACCTGGTTCTCTATAACCTTGGCTCTGATAACAATCTGTAACACCCCCAAATCTGGGTAGCAGCGGAATATAATGTATATCCGAGGGCGTTACTTCATAGATCAATATCACAAGATATGAGAACGACCACTAATGAGACATTATTAAAAAGGATACATTGGATTAACAAAATGCTTTTTCCCATTACATACTCTCATGGCTTAAAATTGTACGAGAGCAAAAATAATAAAGATTCGGTTTATAAACAAATTCCCCAAAAAGTAATATTCCCAACTTTAGTACTGACTCTTTCCAAACGAGTGACCCCCAATGTAAATTCTGAGCACTCCCGTGCCTTATTGACCTAGAAAACATGCTTAAAAATAATCAACATAAAGTTGGTGAATTCATAGGTTTATGTAAAACAATAGTAGAACGCAAGATTTTCCAAGTGTATGATTAAGCAACAAATCAAACATCAAACAAAGTAATTACTTTTCCTAAGCTATGACACTGAAGCTGACATGTATGAAATGCATATATTTCTATGAATGCCCGTGATGATGTTCATACCCGCAACATCCCAAAATTCCGACATGGTATACGTGTTCTCTGTCCCCGGTGATATCTAAACACTCCGAACGGGGAATGTAATCCCAAATAGACTATCTATAACATATCGCGCTCACAGATCTAGTAATTGACAGTTTCATGTTGATGGGACGTCAGTGGTTATCGCTACTTAGGCAAACACATAATCATAGTACTAAATGTGCACTTTAGCTTCCAATTTATAAAAACAGCATGTTCTCAACCTCAATGGATGCAAATCATTTTAAATAGTTGTAAAACATAGTGCTATGAACCACCTTAGTAAATATCCTACTGAAAATGATAGTATATATCCAGTATGATCACACCGTCAAATACTAAGTAAAATACTACCAGTCTTAGTCTACAAATTTAGGCTAAAGACTCAATGTATAAACTACAATCATTTGCTAGTTTATATATATTGTTATCACTTGTGTGGTGGTGCACATGTTTAATGTATTTGTAATTGTTTGGTGGCTCTTGGGAAGGTATACTACCTCATACGTTCTTGTATATGTATAACCGTTAATAAATATTTATATTTATTAGGTCGTGTTCAAAACCGAGTAATATCCGAACATATTATAACTCATCCGATTCGTTAAGTGTTTATAAAAATCACTTACGTTTACAGAATACCCTTAAGTTCTTATAATCACAAAACAGTCCCTCTAGTTTATGAAACTGTAATATTTACACTTTAAACCCCTAGGTTTCCACATTTACACTTTTTGTCCTCCAACTTTACAACATTCATACATAGGTCCTTATATGTTTAAAATAGTCCCTCAAGTTCCAAGAATAACAGAAACAGTCCCTTAGGTTCTTAAAATAGTGAGCTAATAGTTTCAAACCTTTTAGTTTTGAATTTGACACTTTTAGTCCCTTATCTTATAAAAATCGCATTTTAATCCTGATTAAGTTCTAACAAGTGGCAATTGGTTTTAATAGGCTCCAATAAGCAAAACCAACTGTTTTGGCTTATAAATAAGCTCGGATGAGCTTATTTAGGCTTATTGGGCTTATTAGGCCCGTTAAGGCCCATTAAGCTAAATAATGGTCCAATTAAGTTTCCAAGAGTACATAAGCATTTGATAAGCTTATTTAAGTTATAAAAATCAATTTGGCTTATTAATAAGCTCGGATGAGCTTATTAGAGCTTATTGGGCTCGTTAGCCCAACAACTATAACCGAATGCTAACAAGTAGGCCTATTAGGGTTCCCTTATTGATTCTCACTAGTTTTCTTAACTCAATAAGCTCACTTGGGCCTGTTTAAGCTGTTTAAAATCTTGTGGCTTATCCCATAAACAAATAAGCTACGGTAATGGGCTCTTAGGCCCATCAAGAAACCGCTATGCATTTTAAGCCTTTAGGCTTGCTTGATTAGGGTCCATTAGCTTTTCTAGGTCTATAATAAACTCAACAAGTCGCATAAGCTCACAAATAAGTTGTGCAAGCTTATTCGTGGCTTATGGCTCCATTTTGGCTATGGAAATGGGCTGCCAAGCCCATTAAGAACCCGATAAGGGTTTTGAGGGTGTGGGCTTATACACCATAGGCCCATAAGCATTTAGGCTCTTCAATAAGTCCATAAGTTATGTCATAACTTATAAATAAGCTATAAAGAGCTTATTTGAGTCCCCCCGTTTAGGCCTTGTCCGTTGGCCTCTTAGTAGTTTTGACGAGTCTATAAAGGACGGCCTAGCTTCTTTATATTTATTTAGGATTATAAATGAATCAAATAAGCACCCCTAGGCCCTTAAATAAGCCATCGAATGCATATTTATAGCCGAGGCTATTACAAGAGCTTGTTTCGGTGTATATCCGGCCCCTAGTGGGTTTTACTCCCAACAAGCCTCATGTAATAAGCCTACGGCTTATAAATAAGCTCTACGAGCTTATTTAAGGCTAGGGGTGCTTATTTGATTCACTTTAAATCCTAAAATAAATATAAGAAGCTAGCCGAGCCCTTAATAGACTCGTCAACCCACTAACGAGGCCCAAACGACAAGCCTAACGGCTCAAATAAGCTCTTATAGCTTATTTATAAGCTATGACCCAAACTTAAGGCTTATTGAAGACCCTAATGCTTTATAGCCTATGTTGTATAAGCCCACACCCTCAAAACCCATACTGGGTTCTTAATGGGCTTGGCAACCCATTTCCATGGCCAAAATGGAGCCATAAGCCACTAATAAGCTTGCACAACTTATTCGTGAGCTTTAGCGACTTGTTGAGTTTATTATAGACCTAGAAAAGCTAATGGACCCTAATCAAACAAGTCTAAAGGCTTAAAATGCATAACGGTTTCTTAATGGGCCTAAGAGCCCATTATCGTAGCTTATTTGCTTATGGGATAAGCCACAAGATTTAAAACAGCTTAAACAGGCCCAAGTGAGCTTATTGAGTTAAGAAAACTAGTGAGAATTAATAAGGGAACCCTAATAGGCCTACTTGTTAGCATTCGGTTATAGTTGTTGGGCTAACGAGCCCAATAAGCTCTAATAAGCTCATCCAAGCTTATTAATAAGCCAAAATGATTTTTATAACTTAAATAAGCTTATCAAATGCTTATGCACTCTTGGAAACTTAATTGGACCATTATTTAGCTTAATGGGCCTTAACGGGCCTAATAAGCCCAATAAGCCTAAATAAGCTCATCTGAGCTTATTTATAAGCCAAAATAGTTGGTTTTGCTTATTGGAGTCTATTAAAACCAATTGCCACTTGTTAGAACTTAATCAGGATTAAAATGCAATTTTTACAGATAAGGGACATAAAAGTGTCATATTGAAACTTAAAGGTTTATAACTATTAGCTCACTATTTTGAGAACCTAAGGGACTGTTTCTGTTATTCCTGGAACTTAAGGGACTATTATAAACATATAAGGACCTAAAGTATGAATGTTGTAAAGTTGGAGGACTAAAAGTGTAAATGTGGAAACCTAGGGGTTTAAAGTGTAAATATTACATTTTCATAAACTAGAGGGACTGGTTTTGTGATTATAAGAACTTAAGGGTATTCTGTAAACGTAAGTGATTTTTATAAACACTTAACGAATCAGATGAGTTATAATATGTTCGGATATTACTCGGTTTTGAACACGACCTAATAAATATAAATATTTATTAACGGTTATACATATACAAGAACGTATGAGGTAGTATACCTTCCCAAGAGCCACCAAACAATTACAAATACATTAAACATGTGCACCACCACACAAGTGATAACAGTATATATAAACTAGCAAATGATTGTAGTTTATACATTGAGTCTTTAGCCTAAATTTGTAGACTAAGACTGGCCGTATTTACTTAGGTATTTGACGGTGTGATTCATACTTGGATATATACTATCATTTTCAGAGGACTATTTACTAAGGTGAGTTCATAGCCCCATGTTTTACAATTATTTAAATGATTTACATCCTTGGGGTGAGAACATGCTTTGTTTTATAAATTGGACGCAAGTGTACATTTTATACTATGATTACGTGTTTGCCTAAGTAGCGATAACCCACTGAGCCCATCATCATGAACTGTCAATTACTGGACTGTGAGCGCGAATGTTATAGATAGATCTATTTGGGATTGACAATCCCCGTTCGGGTGATTAGCTATCACCGGGAACGAACGTATACCATGTCGGATTTGGGATGTTGCGGGTTAGAACATCATTCACGGGCATTCATTGGCAATATATTGCATTCATACATGTCGAGCTTCAGTGTCATGAGCTTAGGAAAACGTAATTACTTTTTATGATGTTTGCATTTGTTGCTTAATCATACACTTGGAAATCTTGCGGTCCTACTATTGATTTACATAAACCTATGAATTCACCAACTTTATGTTGATATTTTAAGCATGTTTTCTCAGGTCAATAAGGCACGGGGTGCTCAGATACATTGGGGGTCACTCTTTGGAAAGAGTCAGTACTAAAGATTTGGGCGTATTACATTTTGGGAACATTTGTTATAAACCGAAATCTTTACTTATATTGTCGAACAATTTGAAGCCATGAGCTTATGTAATGAACAAGTATTTTGTTAAATCCAATGTATCTTTTTAAACGACACGTTTAGTGGTCGTTCTCATATCTTGTGCTATTGATCTATGAAGTAACGCCCTCGGATATTCAACATTCCGCTGCTACCCAGATTTGGGGGTGTTACAGATTGGTATCAGAGCCAAGGTTATAGAGAACCAGGTCAAAAGTTTTGTCTGGACTATAACCATTTTCAAACACTATTTTCACAAATGGGATTTGCGAGGGACATACATACATTACTTGTTTGCATCCAGAATATATGCTTACATGACATGCATTGTTTTAACATTAGTAGGGTACTAAGTGCTTACATGATTGATATATGCGTATATAAAATATACTAAGTATATTACTATAAGACTCTTATAAATAAATCTTATAGATATAACATAGAGACCACTCTTATAATTAAAGCTTATAGACATATCATACCGATCTTTCCTATAAGTAATACTTATATAGGTTATTTTTGCTTTTTGCAGTAATCATGTCTTCTGCGACATCTGCGGTTACATGGACTTCCGTTTACACTGACTCTGAGCCCGGCAGAGCCTTTTAGGGAGCTGATGATGAGGAGATATCTGAGGGAGGCATCCCATGAGTCATCATATTAGGATATGACGGACTCCCGATGCAGCCAGTAGCCCCACCATCACCGGATTACATACTAGGCCCAGAGGATCCACAGACACCACCAGTTCCTCAAGACGAGGATGAGCGTGAGCCTATGTTTGTACAGGCATATGATCCTGACTATGTGCCAGAGCCTATATACCCCGAGTATATACCATTGGAGGATGACCATGAGTTTCCAGCTGAGGAGTAGCCATTACCTCCTGTTGATTCACCTACTGCTGAGTCACCCGGATATGTTACTGAGTCGGATCCCGAGGAGGATCCAGAGGAGTACGAGGATGATGAGACAGAGGATGGTCCGGTCGACTATCCTATGGATGGGGAAGATGATGGAGATGATGATGACGGCGATTCATCTAGGGATGACGCTGATGGTGAGGATGAGGATGATGAGGACGAGGAGGAGGAGGAGGAGCACTTAGCTCCGGCCGACTCTGCTATTGTTGTACCTGTTGATGAGCTTGTTTTCCCACTTGAGGGAACATAACCTATTATACCACCACCCTCAACTGACATTACTATTGGGGCTAGGATTACCGTCCGGCCTCAGACTTCCATATCCCTTCCACCAGAGGCAGAGGATTAAAGTTAATACTGTTTTGTCAAATAGTTAAGTCTGGTTGTAATTATAGTCATAGTTATCTCTTAGCGTTAATCTAGGAAGAGATAAGCATTATCTCTTAATGCGTTTAGGGTTCCTTAAGTCTATAAAAGGAACATAGTATAGCATTGTAAAGATATCGGTTGATTGAGCATTTGCAATCAAATAGTAATAGTAATAGTATTTTTAGCATATTGTTCTTGTGTTCATCTTGGTATAGATATTGATATTCCGCGTCAATATTTGTATTCACGGTTATTGTCTCTCATAGTTTCTTTGGATTTATTCAGAGAACTATAAGTCGTTTAAGGCTCATTTAGATCCTGTTAATAAGGACCTACAAGTGGTATCAGAGAACTTAGGTGCAGGATATTCTTTTCAAAGGAAACCATGTTTTGTGTGTGGAAGTCTTAGTCACTTGATTAAGAACTGTGACTATTATGAGAAGAAGATGGCAAGGGAAGCTACTTTCCAGAGCAAAAGGGTGGTTCATACTGATGTTAGGCAAGCTACACCAGCCTGGACTAACTCAAACAGGGTGAATAAAGCAAATCAATTCACTCCCAGACCTGTACAATTAAATAACATTAGACCCAATTTTAGTACTGCTAGCAGAACTATTAAAACTGGTAGGGTAAATGTTAATTCTGGCAAGCAACATGTTAGTTCTGGTAGTTTGCATGTTAGTTCTGGCACTCATATTAAGTCTGGTACTTCTAGTTTTAATACTGGCAAGCAACATGTGGTATTAAATGGGTATATAGGAACAAAAAGGATGAGCGGGGAGTAGTTGTCAGAAACAAAGCAAGGCTGGTAGCTCAAGGTCATAGACAAGAAGAAGGGATTGACTATGATGAGGTTTTTGCTCCTGTAGCAAGAATAGAAGCTATCAGGTTGTTTTTGGCCTTTGCCTCATTTATGGGGTTCATAGTCTATCAAATGGATGTCAAACAAACCAAGCTAACCATGGGAAATGCAATAGTGAAGCTAGTCAAGAAGGTGAAGAAGTTGGAAGGGTTTATGAAAAGGAAGAATTTGGTTTTGACAGATTCAGAGGAAGAAGAACCTGAGGCTCAAGGGAGGAAAAGTCAAGATGATCCTCAAGATTCTTCAGTACAAGGACTGGTTACTCCTCCCACAACTAAAGTGTAGGATCCCTAGATCATTCCATAGATTAAATCACAAGATCAATGGCAATAAAAGATTAACATTAAAGAACTTTTGATTTAAATAATGAGATTTATGGATGATCTCTTTTGGCTCTAGACTCTATAGTGCACTTTTATTTTGAGTGATCGGAGTGCTGGAGCTGAGAGCCCCTTTTCAAATTATCAACTAAATCAGAGTGAGGAAAGTCAATTGAAAATGAGTGTATCTCCGTGAGTTTTGAAACAAGTCTTTCTGACTTTGAGTAGCTGGGAGGGAGTTGTTGCATAGCGTCACTGGGTCCATGACTGTCTTCAATGTAGGACAACACTCGAGTGTTTCTTACAGCTTGTATTGGGACCGGTTTACTGCCTAAGTGTTATGGAGGGCTTTTCTTTATTTCACCCTTTATCCTTACTTTTCTTCTTTCATCTCTTAAACCCTTCAATGCTTACGTGACTTTTCATGACTAACACTTGTTGGGTTTTGTTCCATGTGTTTAGCTTCCGTCCTCAGTCATGCATTATTCCTTTTCTCTACTTTGTCTTCCTTTTTAATCATACCAAAGGACTTCTACGCTAACTCATGTGGATATCCTGGTTGATCCCTCGGTTTCTGGCTGGATCATGGGATCTGATAAACCTAAGCCTTACCACATTATAACTTCAAGAATTTATGAACATGGTCAGTATTTGGTTGGTGCGTAGGTTCAAGTGTCATGCTTTATAATATTAAAAACGCCCCGGTATGGTATCACGGTAATTGGGGCGTATAGGTATCGCAGTATTGTTATTTCATCACAATCTTCCAAAAACATTGAAAATTTCAATACAAGAGTTTGATATATATAATCAAAACATTTATACTGTTGAGAGTTTATCATCATCATAAAAGCTCCCCCCTTAACATGTGCATCGTTTATCGTTGTACATGCTAGGTATGGAGTGCAATTGAGTCTATTTTATTTGATCACTGCTGTCATATTTAGTAAGATCTGGGTTAATCACATTTTCTCCCCTTATCTCAAAATGTTAATCCATTGATATTTTGGATATCCATTGATTAAACCTACGTTCGGGGACCCAAATGCGATATGAATCGAAGATTGGAACATATTATTGCTCCCCCTCAATTTTTGAGGGTTATATAAGATGATGTCCGAGTACAATATTTGAAAAATTTGAATTTACTGGGAAATTCTTTGAAAAAATTTGTTCTGCGAGCACATCTTATATATTCTCCAATATGTCTACATAATATGTACATATTTCACAAGATAAGTGTAATCTTACGAGGATAACCTTTTTTTTAAGAGTGAGAACAAGACCCTTGATAAATCATATGGTCCTTGTTGAAGCCGTAGTCACCCAAGTTAAGGTCGTATCTCCACCGACAAATCTCTCCAAACTCCTCATTATCCTCCTTGTCTTTAGCCTCTTGTCAATCGCCTGGATCATGGCTCTCGCGTTTGCCTTGTCACGTTGGCTCCAAAAGGTCTCTGGCAAGTACTCCATTCTTATTCCTTGAGGCGATATTAAGAATGTCGAACGTCATCTAAGTTACCATCGCTTGAACTTGTGGAGTTCGTCAATGCGCACTCATCGGGTTCTTCTTGTCTTTATTCTCGTAAATGAATCCTCTTGGGTCGGAGTATGGAGTGTAAGCGTCTTGTCTTCTCAGATTTGATCTGTACGTGTCGGGCTTGGTGAGATTAAGTTTCTTCTGATAACTTTCAACACCCAGTTGAAGATCTTCCACGCGCTGGTGACAACTCTTCGTGTAAACATAGTAGGAGACATTAAATTGCAATAGTTTCTTCAACGCTTAGATTAGTCACTTTCTCTTGCACATGAAGCAAGCAGCATATCTTCAATTGTCTTGGGTCCTTAGTCTGTGTATGCGCCTATCTTTGAAAACATGTAGGAGCATCATCATCCCTTCTTTACTGTAATCAGTCAAGAATGCTTTATATTTGCCATTGACAATTTTCCACCTTCGTGACAGCAATATATCCCGTCTTATTTGAATAGACATCTCGAGACTGATTCCCTTGAAGTTGCAATTGCATAGAACTGTCATCGGCTTTTTGCTCCCAATGCGAGATTCCCCATAGGGCGATCTGTCGTATTTTGACTATCGTTTTGACTCCCATTGAGTTAAGGCACCAAGTCTTCTATTATTTGATATGTCCGTAATCTGCAGCCTTAGTCTTCGTTACTGACGTAGAGTACTTTCGGCTTGACACACCACCACGTAGATATTCCAGGTCGTTATTGATGAAATGGTATTACACGACGACACGGTAGTGGCTGTCGCAGATCATGCAGATATTGACGACCTTCAGGGTTGATCCAGTCTAATTTCTCGGTTGTGGCTTTGTAGACCTCCTCACAAAAATATTCCAATTCAGTCAAACTCTTGCAAGTGCCTTTCATCAACTCAAATGTTGGACCTGCTAGCAGTTCAGGCGTTAGAGTTTGAACGTTTAGCCGATTCATCACAAAAGCGGAGAAGTCAAATGTAGAAGTCAGTTAGTTCATCGAACAAGACTATCGAGGGTCTTGTTGGGCCAGACTGCCTAAGCCAAGGTTGGACATTTTCTTGAGCGGCAGGAAAGACGTTATTCATGCTAATGGGCAGGAGAGGTAGTCTTGTAGGTTTTTGAACCAGTCAGGAAGATGTAGGAATTACTTCTTCGCTTGTTCCTCTGGACACCTGTGTCATAACTCCTGGTCTGCAGGTTTCTTTAAAGACATCTGTAGAGTGCATAGCATCCCCTACCTGGAGCGGGATTGGCTAGAAGATTTTCGTTTGTGAGTCTTAGATCTGAACTGGATAGTCTTTCTGCTGTCCTGGTTGTCTTTCACTTGGAGCATGGTAGAGGCAGGTTCCTTCCTGACCTTCTTTCTCTTGGAACCCCCGGTCTCGTTTCCAGCGGAGTGGTTCTTGATCATCATTGCCCATCTCTTGGTTCTTTTGATTGTGACCTTATCGCTATGTATCTACAAGAATTAGTCGGCTTCATAAGAATAAACTAATGACTGGTTAAAGCTTGCCTTTGCACCACCAATCTATATCTGATTGTTGATTGAGTTGTTAGCTTCCATTTTGTCAATTAGGATCCTTTTCAGCTTAGTTTCGGACAGATTTCGCAGCTACAGCATGAGATGTGTTGGTTACTTGATCGATCGCACCAGAACTTCAGACTAGAGTTTATTCGATTATTACTTCTCGATTTTTGGAATAACTTTGGAGGACTTCCTTTGTGACTTTGGTCTTTGATGATTTTCTTCATTCCTTCATCAATTGAGTCAGAAATTGTTGATTTGCTAGAATTAGATCTCTCGAAATCTGTCATACTTCATTGGACTGCAACGTCCAGCTTTCGGATCTTATTTGCTAGATATTGATCAACAGTGCCAGGAATGGAGGGGAGGAGCGCGTCAGCATTATTGATTGGTTTGCTCTGAAATTCCTGTGAGAATTTGTCTTCTAACTCTTTCAGTTCTATGATCAAGAAACAGAGCAAGTTTGGAAGATTTTTATAGGCAAGGAGCTTGTAGTAGTTTGACAGCGGTGCTCATATTGGTAGTTGTTTGTGGTTTGAATGACGATAGGATGCGGTGTTGCGAGGGCGAGTGCAGGATTGGCTCCACGATGGCGGTTTACATTAGTATCAATGAGGAAGTGGCTTCAGTATGTATGTCGAAAATATCAGCAACACCCAGTATCTTGATTTGGGTTCAGCAGTTGGATCGAATCCAGAGGATTCTGACGAACCTGTTGGTGGACATCAGGATTAACCGGAGTTAGGGTCACTTTGAGTTTCTTCAAAACATCTGTCATTACTTTATTCTTCCATCAAGATCGGTATTGGGAATCTTTGACTGCCTCATTTCCTTGATCCTTTATAGGAGCAGTGACTTCTGGTGCTTGTAAATCAACATAAGGTGGGGGATTAAGTGACTCATCAAACAATGGTTGAAACAGCAAATCCCAGTCAGATCTCGAAGGTGGCACAAATGGTGTTGAAGGAGGAGGGTTTGGCATGAGTCCTGAATTGATTGTTATAGGAGTTATATCATGAAGTGCGGGTCCGGAACTGCTATGTTCAGAAGCCATCGCGGTCAGCTCATCAAAGTTAACATAAATGGTTTCAATTATTTGTCTGGTACGTCTATTATAAATCCAGAATGCTTTCTTCGTGGGTGCATAGCCAATGAAAATACCAATGTCAGCCTTCGGTTGTAACTTGCCCAAATTCTCGCTATCATTCGTTGGGTAGCAGAGTGCACCAAACACATGAAGATACGATAG
>BQNB010049738.1:25000-41891 GCA_026074375.1 Tanacetum coccineum
CATTCCTGGTATTGCCTGAAGGCTGTGATCCGCTAGCACTAGTAGAAAGTCTTACTCCTGTAGAATGCAACACACGCTTGTTAGAAACTATGTTTGAAGTTGAGTCTGGTTTTGTGTTTTCTGTGGATGTGAGTGATTCGGCAAACCTAACTCTCTTATCCTTTTTCCTCGGTGTGACCTCAATTAATTGAGGACCACAATTGTTGATGCTAGGGCATGATCTACTTATGTGTGAAAGCAAATCCTGAATAACTTTGGTATACCTAAAGGCAGACTCTAAGAGTGGATCCTGAGGGTAATTCGCTTTTACATGTTCGACTATATCCCTAAGGACCAAAGCTTCTTCCTGGGTATGCTTAATATACGAGGAGTGAGCAGTCCTTTTATTCAACAATTTGGGTGTGATTGGTTCCATATTATCCTTAGACACTTTTGGATCAACAGAGTGGGTCACAGTATCCTCGTTATCTAACGCTTTTCCTTTAAGTTTCCTTAACTCATTTTTTAGGGCTGCTATGACCAAACCTTGTTCCTGAAGTTTTGCATTTAAATCAGAAATCTCCCTAGACTTTATATTGACTTGTTGAATTAACGCATCACACTGTTCTTTTGATTGAACACGTTTTGGTTTAATCGAGTCATAAAGTTGTTTATAAGTCTGTTTCAAATGCTCATTCTCAGTAACAAGTTTTGTCACTCTATGTTCCAATTCAATGTTAAGAGTCTCTATTTCATCCATGTCCATTTTGACTGTACTATCCTCCACATTTCCATTTAAGGACTTAATTTGCTCTTTTAACTTGACAATGACTGTGTCTTTTGCTTGAGACTGAGCTTTCAATTCACTTAATTCGAACAACTGAGTAAAACTCGGAGCATTTTGATTTAAAACACTGTTTTCTTGTTGAAAAATTTCTTGATTAAGTTGAGAATCAACTTCCAAAGTGATGCAATGTTTTTCTAGAGTAGTAAAACACTTGCAAAGTTTATCGTAAGTTTCTTTATCAACAAAATCCTTTTTATTGAGAAGCTCAGTCTTGAGTTCGAGACACTTTTGACATTCATTCACAGTTTCACCACTTGCATTCACAGACAAATTCACAACAGTCTTTACAATATCCTTATCAATGGCTTGTGCCAAGAGTCGTTCATTTTCACTCAAAACTTGATTCATTTTAACTTCGAAAGTTCTGGACTCCAAGCGATGTTGTTCGACAACCTGTTCCATTTGATAAAAGACTTCTTGGACATCGGCAAGTTCGTCAACCAAGTACTGGTTGAAGTTATTGAAGATATCTTTTAAATCTTTTATAAACGGAATGATTTCATCTCGAAAACAAGCCTTTGTATGTTCAAACCCCCACGTGCCCTCAGTGATAGCTGTGGCAGTGGTTCTTTCTTTGACAACCTGATCAAAGCCAGTAAGATAGCGTTTAAGCTCTTTCAAGCTAGTATTCACCATACTTACTTTAGGAAGTTCTTTTGGAACCTCAACTATGACGGTTGTGGAAGAATGAGATGGGTTTAAAGGTGGGACCGAAGTCGCTTTCCAATATGCATGTTCACTATATAAATCAGATTGTGGAACAAATCGTTTGTAGTAGTCGTTATTAAGAATCGCATAATTAATGGGTTTCGTGTTCACTTTGTGTTTTACAAGCATTGGATCTTGTTCTTTCAAAAGCATTTTTGAACGACTCTCGTCACGAAGCATTAATATCTCATCATAGTCAGGAATCACAATAGTATCCATTTTAAGAATGGTATTTCCGTCATACAGCTTTGGCTTTGACTCTCGAGCTTTCTTCAGATAGAAAGGTTTTTCAAAACCGATAGCTTGTTTCGAGGAATGATCATAACAAATTTTGGATTTAGTCATCATATGAACAGTTTGCGCAGATTGACCTCTTTTGAAAATGATATTATCAAGTTGCTTAATTTTCTTTTCTAAAGCAATTTCTCTTTCAATATTTTAGTTTTCTTTCATTTTTAAATCATTTTTGAGATCAGAAACTGTTTTCATTAAAGAATCCTTTTCTTGCACTTGTTCAAAAAGAGTTTCCTTAAGACGTACAATCTCGGCATACTGTTCATTTGATCCTGAAAAACTGTTTTCAACATTTTGCATTTCTTTCAAATCTTTAACCTCTTCTTTATATCTGTCAAGCTCGGTAGTCAAGGCTTTATTAACATTGGTGCAATGCATCACTTGGGTATTTAATTATTCAAACATAGATAGTATTAGGACATCTTGTTGAGCAAAAGAGTTTGAATTCTGGACAGTTTCCTATTGGTGTTTTCATCAGTATGAGAATACAGGACATGATAGTGCTATCCACTGGTTATTTCAGTTTCTGTTCTGACTCACATTCATTTAGACTGTTCAGAAGACGTTCATTATTGCTTCACTTTGATGACTAAATCGTAGGGTCAGTTTATTTCTGGATTGTGTTACCTCAGTGAGTTGCTCTGAGCCATTCCTGGAGAGATTCGCCATGAGAGCGATCTTGCTAAGTTGAGTTCATCTCTATCTGATGTCATAGGCGATCCAGATCAGCCAGCTTGATAAGCTGCATTGTGAGGGATGTGAGTTGAGAGGTTCTGAATGTCAGGAAGTCCAGGATTTCTCAACAAATGCTATTGCTTCCTCGGTTAAAAAGCTTGACCACTTGCTTGAGCTTGAACCAGTACACTTTCTCATTAAACCATGTTTCATCCCTTTTCCTCTTAGGCTTAGTACACTGCTTGGCAATATGACCCTCCCTTTTGCAATTGTAACAAATGACAGTCCGTTATTTCCCTGTATTGCTTCCTCTTGCTCCAGGTGTGTATTTCCTTGTTGTTCCAATAGCATAAGTAGTTTGTCTTCCCTGAACAGGTTGCACAATTACTTTTCCATCATAGATGGTAACTTGTTGACGAGGGTTTGACGAAGTCCCTAGCTGATTGTTGGTACTAGGATACCGGGACGTAACAACAGCAGTTAAGAATGACATCATGTGATTTATCGCATCAATGGGAATCATCCTTTCTGAAACACTGGAACAAACTAGACGGGTATGGTTAGGGAAAATTCAGGTTGTTGCTATTGATAGGCTAAAGGAGCATATTCCAATTGTGGGATTGATGGTTGTGGAGAATAAACGTTGTGGTGAACGATGGATTGGTACTCATTTGATGGATAAGTGATTGAAAGAGGTGTTGATTGATTGGTTGTGAATTGTTGAGTCTGATGAGGTGTGACAAACTGTGAAGACTGATATGGTGAAACATGAAGTTGAGATAGAGACTTTGGGTGAGTGTGTAGATGAGATTGATAAGCTGGCTAAGTTAATTAGTGAGATGCAACTAAAGCAAGAGGATCGAAGTTGCATTCATGCATCAAATAGAAATTTATTGCGTGTCTTTTCATTGTGTTTGCAAGGTAAGAATTGATTGATAATATTGCTAGTGTGTAAGTCTTTGGACCAATTTTAACTCAGTAACAAGTTGCGCCATTCATCAGGAAGGAAGAGTGCTCCGGTTCTGACATTTTGTTCTTCTAACGGAAGTGTTTAAGAACTTGGTGTTAACTTGAAACTGCTCCAATGGCATCTTGTATATGTTCATATCATTGAGTAACAGAGTGAACCTCAAGTAGTACTCATGTAGCGTCTCTCCTTTTTGTTAAGTTACTTATCGAATTATCATACAGCTTGCCTCTCGTTCTTGTTTTTTACGACGTACCCTTGCATTAGCAGTTTAATCTGCCCCAAAGATCTTTTGCCACACGATGTTGACTCACAAGAGCATAGATTTCAGTTGGAAGGCCTTGGATGAATGATGTTTATTGCTTTGATGTCACAATCAGCTTGAATGGCTTCAGCGGGAGTCAGTTCAACATATTCCTTAAGCCTTGTTACTCCATCCTCAGTGATTGAAGGCCAAACAAGTGGTCCTTTTTCAACAGACGGCAAGAATTCATTATTCCATGTGTCTTATTCATCATATCAGTTCCTTTATGCTTTTCCCATTGAATCTTACAAGTATTTTCAAGCATCGGTTGGTTTGTTATGTTCTCCTCACAGAAAAGAAGTGGATCTTGATCGGCAAGAGTCGTCATTGTTGGTAACAAAAAGTTACCAAAATTGATGAATCGGTGGTAGAAAGAAATAATGTTTGGTTTATGTGGATTATTGGTCTTTGAAATGAAACTACACGGGATTTTACAATTCTAAACAAAACCAGGAAAACAAGTGTTTGTTTCATGGGATTTTACAAGTCAAAGAAATAACCGTATAATTTAGAAATGAGTTGTTAAGTTTAAACTTAAATTGGTTTCACTAGTTCGGTTGACAAATTTTAACTGATTCGGTCTACTCGTTTCGGTCCTGTTGTTCGGTTGTCACTGTTCGGTTGACCAAGGTTTAACTAGTTGGTCTCCTCGTTCGGTCCTGCGATTTCGGTTTTCACCTATTCGATTCCTCTTGTTCGGTTCAAAGTAAAGGACTCGTTCGGTTCTAACTTGAGTAAAGCTTGTTCGGTTCAAACTAGAATATTCTAGTTCGGTGATCTCGATCGGTTATCTAGTTCGGTTGACTTGTTCGGCTTACTCGTTCGGTTACCTTGTTCGGTCCTACTCGTTCGGTTACCTTGTTCGGTCCTACTCGTTCGGTCCTAACTACTTCGAAACTCAAATTTTCAAAACTCAAAAAGACATATTTTTAATGGTTTTTAGCAAGAAATTGTTGTACAACTAGTGTTACTAACCCTATAGGAACAATAAAAATAAAAACTTTAAGGTTTTTAAGCCTAAAAATTTGAATTACTATTTTGCTCTTTGTAAAGGTTTTTGAACACGAATCAAACACAAAATCTAAACACACCACTCCATGGCTCTGATACCAATTATAAAAACATGTAATCTTATGATCAAACCAAAAACAAGAGTGAGATGTAGGTTGTGATGTTAGAGAGAGAAAGAATGGATGGAATGGATGATGTTTATTAGATGGAATGGAAAAATGGAACAACCAACCCCTCTCCAAGGCTAGGAGAGGGTTTATATAGGTCCTATAGGCCGGCCTATGGGTTATGATGGGCTTTCCATGGGTCTTGGGCTGGACTAGATTACTAATATAATCATTACATAAACTACGAGCTAAGAGTATTACAACTTGGAAGTGACCGACACTTTTTGTGTTTCCAACATTAACAGATAATATCCTTAGGGATACATTTTTATAAAATTCTAAAGGCTACTTGAGGACAAGTAGGATTCAAGTGGGGGGATATTTGATGACATCAAATAACGTCTATTTTATAGCATCATTTATCCTATGTTATTAACCCATTTTGTATAGTTATTGCAAAGAATTGTTACTTAATTTGTTTTAGTTGAGATTGCCGTAAATTATGGAGTTACTTGGTGGGAAAGTTAGCAAAAGGCCCGCATTCTGGAGCTTAAATGAAGATTTATTGAAGATTACTATTCTAAAGACCAATACGCCATATCCATCAAGGAAGATACGGCGTATCCGTGCCTGCACTCACCAAAGACCACTCAGGAATAAAGATCAATACGCCGTATCCAGAGGACTCAATACGCCGTATTCAAGATATGGAATCAATATAATATTCTGGAAGATATGAAGTGTGGTCCCTACTCCAAGAAATCCCCAATACGCCGTATCCAAATCTTAGATACGCCGTATCCAACTGACTTCTAGACCTTATAAATAGAAAACACAAAAACGAGTTTTAGGGTGTGCTAAATCATATTTCTCAGATACCTAACCTCAAAGTTGATTTTTCAAAGGAGAAAAAAGAGCAGAAGAGGTCGTGCAACATAATCAATGCCATAGACGACAACGTGTAAATTCATATACTTTAGTAATATTTTGTATTATGTTTAGTTTTTGGTATCATTTCGTTAGCTCGGTTAGTTTACCTTGGCTAAATAATTGCTCTTGTATTTATTATGATGTTTGAAGGCTAATACCTTCTGGTATTAGCCATTATTATGAAGATTTGAATGTATGGTATTTGTTTATCTCGACTTTCTTGATTTATCGTTTGAGTGCTTGTTTCTGTTTATCAATTTATATTGTTATGGGCTTTTGTATGCGACCTATCATTCTAATGGATCAAGTAAGCGGAACCAAGCGGGCTTCTAGAGTCCGGGATTGCTCTCCATATTGTAATTTATACATCTAAAATCATAGTTACACAAATACTGTCCTTCTAAGTCCGTGTCTAGGATACACTTCGGGCTTAACTAGTTAATTGGATATCGCCAATGGTTTATTGATCGTTGTTGTTAGGCATGTGACCTAGATAACTTCAAAAAGTAACGTTTTGATTCATTGGATAGGTGGACAAGTGGACTACTCGTGTTATAAATTGCCATAAGCGGTAAATGGTTAAAGTCTCTCTGAGATAGGGTTTAACAAGATCCCCTTTGCCTTATTCCTAAGATTAGGATTATACTCAGCAATGAGGTGCTTTCTATGCGGGATGCTTTAATTGTGAAGATATTAATGTGTCTAGGTCTTAGGATGATGTATAGCCTAAGTCTAAGGAATGATATGCTCCACCTCGAGAAGAATCATTAACAACTTAATAAACAAACAACTTGTCTAATCGGATTAATAATGGTTAAATTACAGTTTTCTTATTATAAGGTTTGAACGATATTTCTCTTTTGTTAATTAGCTTGCGTGGTAAAAGTGCCTTGAATTGTTTATAGGGACACCAACCCAAACCTGCCAGTTCTCTCAGGTTGTGAAAAATCCCCCTTTTTCACGTTAGATATTAGGATTTTGACTGACATAGGATTAGAATAGATAGCATTAACATAGATTAGATAAACAATATATTAATTTATTAAATTTGAATAGATTTATCCGATTCAAGTGTTCGACACTCCTCTTACTTACCACGAACACTACTACCGATCGGGGTACACTTGGGCCCCGTTAAAGTGTTGTTTTTGGTTTTGTCGACAAAATTTAAATTTAAACTTGATCCATCTTAATATTCCATCAACGGACAACACGATCATATACTTTCACATGATACCCAATTCTATACTATTATACCAAAACTACTTTATACATAACCCTTCACAATATACACAAATGATTTACAAGATCTAACACAACTTCACTATCTACACAACTAAAATATAAACCTCTTGACTTGATGATATGTTTGTATTATTCTCTGCCACTTGAGGATTTAAGCTTAGATCACTTGGAAAAGCTTTTGATTAATGATCAAAAGATTGTAAGAGAGTTTAAACTGAATTTTGACAGAAAGAGTGTGCCAAAAAGGTAGAGAAAAATCAGTGAGGGAATCTTTGTGGGAAGGTCCCTTAATTAGGTTGCCGGGTCCCCTTAATATATTTAAGGGAGGCTCGACAGCTCAGGTCGCCTTCATTTTTTGTCTTTTTCCGGGGACGGTGTTTTTCTGAAACATTTCTAGAGTTTTTAGGTAGAAAATCTGAATTCAAAATATGTTATTTGTATATAAAAATTTTCTTTTAAATCTAAAAATGTTTTTGTAAAAGATTTAAAATGGTTTGTGACTTTTTTATAAAAAAATATGAGGTTAAATAAAAAATTCTTTGATCATAAAATGCATTAAGCATTTATTTATTCATACCTTTAAATGATTAATTTTTGAAATAAAAATTTACTACTAATTACTTGTTTGTGTTTAATTTTACATTTGATGTTTTTACATTTTGTGATTATCAAAACGTAGAGAGGTCGAAAAATATTAATAACGTTTTTAGGTATTATTTCTATCAACAGATAATAAAGGTGTATTTACTTAATGATTCCCAACTAAATATTGTATGTACATTATGCTTAAATAGTTAGCTAAATTATTGATGGTGGTTTATGACTGATATGGCTCGGTTAAGCGTTCACATCCCCTAACCCTTCTACACCTATGGCTAATGTCTATGAGGTTGTTCAATCTGACACAAACACTAGTATAAAGCATTAAGACTACCACTATCATACATAATTCGACATATGTGACCTTATGTTGCCAAGTATCACTCATTAGCCTAGAGGTTGCTCTTTTGACTAACTAACACACACTTACACACAAATCGCTAATTAACTTAACCAAGCTTAGGTTGCTAAGTCAAGTCTTAAAGGCCTTTAGGTTGCTAAATGACAAAAAATAAACCGATTACAAGTTAAGATTGTTGCAGCCAAGATTGGAGTGCTATGAAGACTAGTTGCTGTCAAGATTTGAAGACTTAAAGACATATTATTTTGAAGACAGAAGTTCAAGACAATCCTCTAAAGCCCAAAGTGAAGCCAAAGTACGAAGAAACTTGAAGTTCATGAATGAAGATCAAGTTAGGGGAGGATTGTTAGGAAAATATTGTAAACAGACTTAATACTGTTAGTATTAAAGTTAAGTCTGTTAGTTATAGTTAGTACTGATAGCTGAATAGTTAGTACTGTTAGTATAGAAGTTAAGTCTGGTAGAGCAAGTTAAGTCTGCCAGCATTAACTTAAGTCTGGCAGTATTAAAGTTAATACTGCTTGGTCAGACATTTAAGTCTGTTGTAATATTAGTAATAGTTATCAACTTAGCGTTGATTTAGGAAGAGATAAGTATTATCTCTTAACGCGTTTAGGGTTCCTTAAGCTTATAAAAGGAACATAGAATAGTATTGTAAATCGATCAGTTGATTGAGTATTCACAATCAAATAGTAATAGTAATAGCAATTTTAGTATTTGTTCTTGTGTTCGTCTTGGTATAAGTATTGATATTCCGCGTCAATATTTATATTCACAGTCATTGTCTCTTATAGTATCTTTGGATTTATTCAAAGGACTATAAGTCATTCAAGGCTCATTCAGATCCTGTTTATAAGGACCTACACTCTACAAGCACTTTGAAAAGCAGCATCCTAAGAACAGATGGAGACAATACACAAATAAGCTAAATAAAGCTAGAAATAACAAATTTCATAAAAAAATAGGGCTGCAAATCAACTGCAAGCATGGACATTAAAATCAGATTTAGAAAAGCTAAATTTTCTACTTAACAAAGATTAAGACCTAATAAGCTAGGAACCTAAAACATATGAAGAGACATGCTAACCTAACTAAACAAAGCATAAAAAGCAAAATCAGAAGTCTGAATAAGCCAATAAGCTTGAATAAGCAGTAATGCCAAACACCCCTTTAAGTTTTTTGAAAACTTATTTTAAAAGCAAAACAGAGCTCTAAACTCCCTTTTAAGCAAAAACAGATTATGCATCATGACTAATAAGACTAAATAAGCAGAAATTATAAACTAATAAGCTAAAACCTACAGTAGTATTAACTTCTTATGATAGCAGTAGTTTCACTCGGTTTTGTTTAATTTGGCCAATCCAGCCGAAATTGATAATTCGGCAGGTTCAGCCCCTAGCTTCATGTAAAATTCTCTCTTTGGGTTTCTCTTTTAGTCCTTAATGTTGGTGTATAGTCCGGAATGGGCCGGACCCAATGGGCCGAACCCGATAAAAAGGTGGCCCACATCCTACGTAACCCTAATTCATGCACTATATATACAGGGGTGTTAGATCATCCTACCTCAAGGTTATTCTCTACACTCTTTTACTCTATGCTTATACTATTCTGACTTGACCGTCGGAGGGTGGATCTCGGGGCTCCGGCCTCGGGTCCCCTTCTAATCGGTTCTTCTTTGTGTGTAGCACTATTCAAGGCCCGGAAAGACGCAACAGATCGCACAGAGAGTCGTCAGGATCGGCTTCCCGACCAAATTATGCTGCAACACTTAATATTGTCTAACTTTAGAGGTATAAAGTCTTGTTAACCGCATTTTTCAAACCAAATTATGCTTAAATAAGTTGGGCCGTCATCCATGAGACCACGAATTAAAACATTCTGTGTTCTCATCTTTACAAAAATAAAAACTCGATCTTGATGGCAGATGCTTAACATATGGGTTGAAAATTGGGAAACGTATTATGTTTTGGGTTTAATTTTTGGCTTTTAACTCCGGCTACATGTTTCACCATTGGCAACAAGAACTGAAATCTTGTATGTTTTCTAATCGTATATTTATATTTGATCATATCAATGACTTAAAAGCTAATGCCAAATAGATGTCGAATTATATTTGACCATAATAGAGGGGAGGGAATCGTCGGCTGTTGGCTTGGTGCCAAGCCATGGCGCCAAAATGGCCAACGGCGCACGACTCCATGGCTCGCGTCCATGGGTCTCTGCGCACGGTGGCTAACAGCCACGCCAAACTTATTTTTTTTTTTTTTTAAATCTATCCGTTAGGGGGAGCGGATATTCAAAAAAATACCCCCAAAATCACAATTTTACCCCTTTAAAAATCCTATAAATACCCCCTTTTTATTTCATACTTCACACACACTTTCAATACATCTTCTACTTCACATTTCTCTACTTCTCTATATTTTTCACTAAAAAAAAATGAATCCCAATCCCAACCCCAACCTACCAAATTGGATTTCCGGTATGCTTAACGACCCAACCAACCAAATTCCGGGCGGTCGTCTTCGAATCCGGGCTCCTCCACTCAACCGACATTCAACCAAATGCCTTACTATGTCAATCCAAATTACCAACCTCAATTTACTAACCAATGAAGAAATTGTTGAGTCTTCTCACTATTTAAAATGCAACAAATGCGATCCAACAACAAACACAACCAATACCAAAAACCATTCACCACTTTTCCAACCTCATTCCGTAGCATCAATCGCACCACTTGAAGTCGAAAATACGAAGATGAAGACGAGGCGGTTCGACCCCCGACGTCGAAGTCTAGCCCCGTGGCGTTCGTTTGAAGTCGAACAGGCCAAAAAAACAACTTAGAAAAAGAACCGCATTGAGAAACCAAAAAGAATGTTCGTAATGCGTGGATCTCAGATGAGGAGTTGTTGTGGCGGAATGTGATCATTCAAGTTTTCGAGGATCCAAAAACCGGGTGTGATCAAAAGCGAGATACTTTTTGGTACAAAATCCAAAATGTGTACAATAAGGAAGCGAAGAAAAAAGGCTTCACGGAGCGTACCAAGAACATGTTGACGGGTAAGTGGACTCCATAAATATCGGTTCTCAATTTAATTCAATTGGTGCAAGATACCGGCGGTTCATTAGTGTGGAGAATGATGATGATCATATGTCGAGGGTGTCACGTTGAATGATGCAACGTGGGGGTGAGTTTAAGCACGGAAGTGCTTGGGACTTTTTTTGAAAGGCCCCAAAAACACAGTGCTAAACCGATTCGACTTTGCAAAGAAGAAATGTCTTTGTGGGCCACGTACGAGGATACAGAGCATGTATAAATATGTGTTTTAAATAAATATTCAAAAAAAAATGCTATGGAACCAGAATTCTGATGCCAAACCACTCCCACTGAATTCTTGGTGCCAAATCCATTTGCTGACGTGGCAACTTTTGGAGTTTGGGCACAAAAGTTTGACACCAACAAACTACCTGTGACTCTAGCAAGGCACGTTATTAACCCATTAAAAGCTACGCCTTATGCTTACAAGTTGATTTTAGTAGACTTACTAAAATAAAATTGCACTTACATACATTTCACATGAATAATTAAAAAAAATGAGCATAACAAAACTTTGTTATGATGATAAATCCAGTCGTGATTTGCGTCATTGTATATGCTTTGAAAGTAAAGTGTTTAACTAACAAAACACACGCTCAACTTTGTTATGATGATAGATCCAGTCGTGATTTGTCGAATGGACTTTTTAATGTGATAAAGATATTTTATATATCTTTTTAAATTGGTAACAAGATATTACTAATATTTTTTTTAACTTGATAAGATGTTATCTGTATTTTTTTTAATTGGTAACAAGATATTATTAATATTTTTAATTTGATAAAAAGATTTTATCCATATCTTTTTTCTTATTTGCAATTATCCCTTACTTGTAAATATTATTATGCAAACATTATTTTGCAAATATTATTTTAAAGGGACTCTTATATTTTTTGACCGTGAGTCCGAATTCCGTCATGGGTCGGTTCCGGCCTCGAATAATGTGTCGCGTGATCAACCTCTTAAAATTATAGTCGCGGCCCAGCTTCCGTATATATATTTCGCGTCCGTCCATATATTATGTGCGACCCGACTTTTTTATATTATGGTACGCTCCAAAAAATTATGTCGCGGCCCAGCTTCCTTATATTTCGTTCGTACAAACATTATGTCGCGGCCCGGCTTCTTTATATTCATGGTCCGCTCCAAAAATTATGTCGCGGCCCTGCTTCCTTAGTCGGTGTTTACCATATTTGATATACATTTTCAAAAACAAAAACAAAAAAAAACAAAAAACAAAAAAATTGTTTCAACAGGAAACAATATAATCTTTTTGATCCCATGACTTGGTAAAAAAGTCGCATACAACGGCATGCCATATTAAATGGTTTAGAAAATATTATTTTGCATATTTATTCCCTATTTACTAAGATTATGAGATTTACTGTGGGGGGTGCAGTGATTACGATTATTAGTTCAGCACGCACGGACTTGTTTTCCTCTCTGGTATCCACGCGGTACCAACCGCTATCACCATTGAGGTTCTCGCGCCTTCGGAGGTAAATCACCGGTCAATGGAACATGGACATCCTAAGTCTTTGTACCGTGCATTGGAAGTATACTTCACATGCTACATTCATGAGCCGCGGGAACCTCTTATCCACACGACATGTTTCTGTTACCAACGCAGGGATATCCGCTCTTTGTCTTCGAACTTACATTGCTTACACCATGCATGGAGACACGGGGCTACAAACCCCTCCAATGCGCCAGTGAGCTCATAATGAGTATTTAAGATTATAAATTTGTGCGTCAAATCTTTTGTGTCACTCCCGGCGGGGGCAAACCGCGGCTAATATTTTGATCCACCGGTCAACTCATGTAGATTCCGTGAATAAATTAAAACGAGTCAGTACTTTTCCATTCTTTATCAATGCATCCGTGTGAAGTTTTTTGCTGGGTTTCCAAAAATTTTCTTCCATTATGACACATAACCGCTGCACGGTCGTTTTTATGGCTTACGTAATCTCCTATATGTAATAGCGCTTTGCGGAGGCTGTGGAAGGGGTCTAATTTTAGGGGCGTGAAGGATTACTTACATAAACGTGAGACAAAAAAAAAAATATTTGTTGTACCGTTCTTTTCTGCCTATTATTAGTTAAATCATATGACTTTTAATTCATATCCGCTACCTTCCCTAATGTAACGGAGTTAAAAATTCCCGAAAATCGGGAATATTAAATCAACAAACACCTTGTGTTTCATTTCATATGACATAGTCGAGTGTTATTTCCTAGTAGGCTACAAGTTTCGTGCATAGCACATTAGGGTATATGAACCAGCCACCTTTCTAGTAAGCTCCTGTGTTAGCGTATGTTATGTCATGCTTGTTGGCGTAGGTCTCTGCTAAAATTTATTCATTGTTTTTTGGATACTTTGTCTGACTAGTTTAATACTACTTAATGGAAATAGCACATTAAACTTGGGGGTATAGGGTTATAACGTTAACCATTATAAATTATCTTCGTGCATGTCACGTAATATCTCCGGATATAAAAAGAAAAATACGTTAAGAGGATGATGCATTGCAACGTCCGGTACTAAGTCGAATGCATTTCGCTCAGGAACGGGTAACCTTAATACATTAACCCAGCCAGGGAAAGTACGTCTTTCGTCGCGTAAGTCGAATGTTCATATTCGCATTACCCGACCACGGAAAGTACGTTCTTTCGTTCGGTCGTAAGTCGAATGATCATATTCGCATTACCGGCCATGGATTTAAGTACGTCCTTCCGTCTGTCGAAGTCGAATGCCATATTCGCATTACGGCCCGGAAGTTCGTCTTCCGTTCGGCCGTATGTCGAATGCATATTCGCATTACCCTAGGCCACGAAAGGACGTCTTCCGTCCGGCCGTAAGTACGAATTGCCCTATTCGCATTACCGGCCACGGAAGTACGTTCTTCAGGTTCGGCCGTAAGTCGAATGTCATATTCGCATTACCCAACCACGGAAGTACGTCTTCCGTCGGCCGTAATTCGAATGCCATATTCGCATTACCCGGCCACAAAGTACGTCCTCCGTCGGCCGTAAGTCGAATGCCATAATTCGACATTCCGGCTACGGATGTACCGGTCTTCCGGCCGGCGTAAGTCGAATGCCATATTCGCATTACCCGGCCACGGAAGTACGTCTTACGTCGGCCGTAAGTCGAATGCCATATTCGCATTACCCGGCCACGGAAGTACGTCTTCCGTCGGCCTTTATTATACGGGGTCCGCCTTCATCATTATAAATCCTTCTCATCATCCTTTCGTCAGAAACGAATGAGAATGTTATCTTGCCAATGCTAGTGTTACTCTGTCTATAGAAAACGTTTATTCTTTCTTACGGGGCTCTTTACGGTTCTAGTCCTCTAAGGAAACCTATAGCGGCATTACCCGGCCACAGAAGTACGTCTTCCGTCGGCCGTAAGTCGAATGTCATATTCGGCCGTAAGTTGAAGATAGATATGGCGGCGTATGGTTGGAAAGTGCGAACGTCTCCGCGACGGTAAGAGTAGTCCTTTTAGTCTAGTAACCGCGGCTACGGCCACGCTTACTAGACTGGGGGGACATGTTGGCGTATAGTCTGGAATGGGCCAGACCCAATGGGCCGAACCCGATAAAAGGGTGGCCCACATCCTACGTAACCCTAATCCATACACTATATATACAAGGGTAGGATCATCCTACCTACATATACCTACACAGGTTATTCTCTACCACCTCTTTATATAACATGCTTATACTATTCTGACTTGACCGTCGGAGGGTGGATCCCGGGCTCCGGCCTCGGGTCCCCTTCTAACCGGTTCTTCTTTGTTGGCAGCACTATTCAAGGCTCAGAAAGACGACGAACGGCACCAGAAGAGTCGTCAGGACCGGCCCGATCAAATTATGCATCAACAACTAAGAGGTTGAGCGGGTAAAACAATCATCAAAAACTCAAAATTCAAAAGATTTTTCATTTTGTCATAATAGCAAAATAAAAAAAATTGGTTAACCATAATTGCAAATTTGAAGTAGACGTAACGTCGTTGTTAGGGGTACACCCCCTTAGTGAATAATAGCACATCCCATACCTCACCTTAATCTATTGTATTTTATTTTTTTGACGGTTCACGACGGTTTACCACTTTCTGTTTCGTGTTGTTTCGTTTTTTAGTACCTTTAACTCATCAAACTTTATATTTTCAAGTTCATAACTTCAATTCCGTAGTTTTATATAATAAAAATGAATATAAAAAAAACAAGAGGTCCCGAAATCCTATTATGGAAGTGGGAGGTACGAAAAACCTTTCCCTTATATATGAGTTTTGGGGATGCGTTCAAGTAACATAGCATTTTAAACTAAAAAGTGCAGGACAACATTTTAGCCATTGGATTATTTGACTTTGACTTCATCAATGGCTCCAAAATGTATGTCAATTTCGTAAATAATACAATGTTTTAAATGCTGAAACAATATGGTGCAGGGTTAATTGTGTAATTTTACACACCTTTAACATGAAAGAATAGTAACTGTTACAAACAAATTAAAAGGCATAAAAAACGAGAGTGACTATCTCTTTCCAGTTCTCTTTCTCCACTTTGTTAACAAGAGTGTATCGGAATTAAATGGGTCGACCATGATGCCGATTGGATGATGCTATCATCAATGGTAATGATACTGACTATCGAAACTAAAGAGGTCCATGATATGATGCAGATTATCAGTAAGGATAAAGGATGGTGATAATGACCGATGAATGACGATGGTGCATTAACTAAACGATGGATGATTACAATGATCCTTTTTTTCATTTAATTTATTGTTGAATGGTATTTAGTCTAATAGTATCGTCACCAAATCATGCCCTGTCATGTTGTCAAAACGAGATATGGTATTGTTGAATGGATATTCATATATACTTGCTTTCTAAAACTAAAGATGACAATGATGCAAAAACTAAAGACAATGGTGATGCTAAAATTGAGGATGATGAAGATGATGATGCAAGAATTTAAGATGACGAAGATGTTAAGATCGAGTAAAAACTGAAGACAATGGTGATGCAAGAATTTAAGATGGCGAAGATAATGATGCAAGAATTTAAGATGACGAAGATGTTAAAATAGAGTAAAAACTGAAGAATTTAAGATGATGATGATGTTAAGATGACGAAGATGCAAGAATTTAAGATGATGATGAAGATGATTTTAAAACTGAAGATGACAATGATGCAAAAATTGAAGACAATTGTGATGTTAAAATTGAGGATGATGAAGACAACATGAATTTTCTTTGAATAGCTTGATGCGTAAGAACAATTTGATGCAAACTTTAGATCCAAAATTAGTTTATTGATATGATACAATGATTAAATGAACAAGCCTGTTAAAATTACGTTAACAAAAGCTTCCTAAATAGACGGTAGAAGATGCAATTCAACGTTTTAAACCGCCTATGCAACAATTAAAATGTCGAGAATGTCTATTTTGCCCTTAGAGGCATTGTATACGTGGCATCATCTTTTATGGTGTCTTACATTTTTTACAATAAGAGAGTGTTTTCAAGGAACTAATCCTCTGCTTTCTTCTAAACCTCAAAGTATTTTTGAGAAGTACCCAACAACAATGACAACCATTTCTGGTCACAGTTTATTTTAAACATCCCATAAGCAATGTTTTCTTATTATTCACTGTCACTAACATAACTTTGAGGCTGAAAATTACATAATAAAGTTTCATCGCCCAATAATTTATAGTTTATTTCAAATTCTGTTTCCGTGTACTAATAATTCTAC